>CM074935.1:8616227-8626753 GCA_037576815.1 Pangasius larnaudii
ACACCACTCAGTCTTTTTGGGTAAGAGTCTATCAGCGTGGCACATCTTGACTTGGCAATATTTTCTCACTCTTTCTTGCAAAAAACATTCTAGATCTGTCTAATTATAAGGGCATCTCCTGTGCATGGCCTGCTTCATAGTCACCTCACAGATTTTTAGTTGGGTCCAGATCTGAGTTCTGGCTAGGCCACATCAAAAACATTCTAAGCCATTCCTTAGTTGATTTGTATATATGCTTTGGGTCACTGCCATACTGGAAGGTGAAATTCCCTTTCATCTTCAGCTTACTAGCAGACAACTGAATGTTTTTGGGCTTGGATGATTTTTGTGAAAAAGGGCTTCTGTCTAGCCACCCTACCCCACAACCCAGACATGTGAAAAATACAAGAGATTGTTGTCACATGCAGAGTGTAATCAGTACTTGTCAGATATTCCTGCAGTATCTTTAATGTTGTTGTTGGTCTTTTGGCAGCTTCCTTGGTATGTTTTTGTCTTTTTTTTGGATGGAACTCCTGTTCTTGGTGATGTCACTGTGGTGCTCCATTTTCTATATTTGTTGATGATGGCCTTCACAGTGTTCCATGGTACATCTCATGTTCTGGAAATTCTTTTCGTACCGCTCTCCTGATCGATACCTTTCAACAGTGGGACCATGTACAGGCTTTGGAAGCTCTTTGCAGACGATGGCTTCAGAAGTCAGATGAAACCAAGAAGATGTCAAGAAACTCCTACAGAAACAGCTGGTCTTTATTTGGGTTTATCAGAATAATTTCATTGATGACAGCTGCATGATAATTACTTTTGCACACGAGATTGAATGATTGGTTCATTCTGAATGTGATTGGTTCATTCAGCCACAACCCCAGTTATAAAATGGTGTGCAGACTTATGCAAGGTTATTGTAATTTTTAAAAAATATTTTTCCTATTTTTCCTAAAATGTTTCTGGTTCCGGGGAACAACACGATGAGCACCATATTATGTGGCCGCGCTTAATTTTCTCACTGCTTCTCGTTATTAAGTAGTGACCGCGTATTAGTATCTCGTTTCCATACATTAAGAAGTTATGGCTATGCATTATTTTTTATTAAGCAAGGGTCTCACAACCGCGGTTTCTTGCTTCTCCAACCTCCAGCACACGTAGTGGCGCTATTGCACCCTCACGAGGGATTTCCAACCACTGTTAAGTTAGAGAAGAAGCAGCAGGACCCTTGCGTTTGTGTTTTGTTTTCCAGCCGATATGATTTAGTGACGGACTGTCACCGGCGGCCAGTTGTTTTAGCACGGAAAACAAAGAAACAAAGAAAGAAACAAACAAAAAACTATGAAGTTTTCATCCTGGTTTTAGCAATTTACCATATTTCAATCTTGTGTACGGTACGTATGAGGGGATACGTGATATGTATTTTTCTTTTGCAAATACTTGAAATTTTTTTCATGGTATGCAAGAAGCCAGTATTTGCACTATCAGGCTAAATGTTATCTATGGTTTGATAGCTCTACCCACTGTAAAGGTAGTTAGAATATTGCTGCTTTATTGAGATCATTTTACTGAGTAGTACCACGCGGTCGGTTATACTGTGATAGTTCTATATTAATTAAATGTTTCTTTTCTTATACCCTAGTTGTTGGAGTGTTTTTTTTTTTTAAATCATGGAGGAGAGTAATCAGAGCTTTTGCAGTGAGGGATGTAGTGACCCATCCAGCCTTGTTTCAGAAGATGGAAAAAATACGAAATCAGTAGTATGCCAGCGTTGTGGATCAAAAGTGCTCTGCCCGGGCATGGCTGTATTTGCAGAAAAGCAGGTACGATTATAATTGATCAGTATATGTTCAAAGGATTCTCAAATTAAAATGTGGACAGAATAAAATATCATCTTTGTATAACAAGTATATTGTTGTTGATTTTTATTCTAGTTGTGCCTTTCAATTCTCCTTTTAATCTCAGTGCGACTAATTTAATGCCTCTGTGCTCTCTTTTTGCTTAATACCCATCCCCACGACAACCAGCTTTTTCTACCTTCAATGCAAAAGAACAACAACTTTAACCAGTCTGATGGAACTTTAGATGGAGATACGTTAACAGCTCACTGGCTGGTGGATGATATGTACACCTTTGAGAATGTTGGCTTCACCAAAGATGTAGGCAAAATAAAATATCTTATCTGTGCCGATTGTGAGATTGGACCCATTGGATGGCACAACCTTGATGACAAGAAATGTTTCTACATAGCACTGGATCGAGTTAAACATGTGTAGAGTGCTTAAACTTGTTTTGTACAAGATCGTGCTACACAGCTTGCTTGTTCTGGTTACACATTTTTGGCGTAGTATTGAAAATACCTCCTTGATCAGTTCACTGGGAGTAGTGTTTGATGCTGTATAATGTTTTGCATTTTTAGCTGCATTTAGCTTTTCATTCTTCATATTCTGTTCATTGTTCATTTTGTTTTAAATATGCTTGATCAATACCCTGTTTTTCATTCATTAAGGACTCTTTTCCTAATGCTGATGTACACGAATTCAGTAAAGTACTTTTAACACAGTCTTGTTATTAAAGGCAGTCGAACACAGCGTTTCAGACGAAAGTGTTTTTTTTTTTTTTTTTTACATTTTCCAGTTGGAAAATATTATATGTGCTGATTTGTGTTGTAGGTACACTGATTTTCCTGAAGGAACATGTAGTAGGTCCAGGGCACAAAAAAGTGTTATTTATGAGTTATATCTTCTTGAAGGTCTTCTGTTTGGAACGTTTTCCGAAAGGGGCAAAAAAAAAGGGGGGGAAAGCGCATTTTTTCGAGTTTAAGGCCACTGATTAATATCAGACATAATATACCTTACGAAACATATTTTTTTAAATGCACTTTTAAAAAAAAAAAAAATCGTCAGATTACAACGTGCAAAGTCTTTATTTAATTTTAGTATTTTGCTAAGTCTTTCCTCTTGGAGGCTGGGTCAGTAACGTGTGCAATTGGGCGGCACTGCTTCCGCGTTGACGTGCGGTACGTGCAAATAGATGCGGTGTGAATGGAAAGAAGCAGCGATGGCCGTTTCATCGCTAGAAAGGCATTTAAGCAAAGTACTTCTAGTTTAGAGCCGAACTGATGCGATACCTCGGTAAGCTATCGTACTTACTATACCCTTCGATAATCTTCTTTTTCGAATAGTTCTGATCCTCGTTCCAAAATCGCATGTGAGTGACGTTGCAAATCCTAGCTATATTCGCATCAGGCCTACATTGACGAGATAAAATCTAATTATTCTTTAAAAAAAAAAAAAATCATATTGTCCTTTAAAACAATGGGTCATCGCGGAGTATATTTGTCAATTGTGAGTAATATGCTGGCTAAGGTAAATGGAGCAGATCGCTCCCGGGGATGACGTTAAACATCAACTGTAGGTAACTTCAGAGAGTCCATTTAAAGAAGTAGTTCCGGTCGGCGTGCTGTTCTCAGCTGTTGTACATTAATCCGCGCAACTTGCCTCTTGTTTAACTTCTGTATTGTGCTTCACTGCGTGTTGTTTAGTAAGCCGTTTGTTTGCACATTTTACTTTTAAACGTAGCTATCAGGTAAAAACTAAATAATTTAGTTGGACATCACAGCAAAGAAGATTTCAAACATTAGGATAATACATGTTATTATTTAACAGGAGAAACTTTGACGCTAATTAAGAGCTAATAACGATTTCTCAAATGGACGAATTAAATACTTAAGTATGCGTATGTATTTTATATATTAAAAATGTCAATTTGTTGGCATTTGTATTATTATCGGAACTATGTTTGCATAATGAATTTTCCACAATCCATCCGTCACGTGATATTGACATTCTGACTGTTACACTGGAAATGTAACTTTTGAAGACTGATGTTGATCGGTGGGGTTTTTATGGCCGTAATAGGTATTAAATGGTGTTAATATTTATATAGTATGTGGGTGGATCTTTTCCAGTTATTAAATTATTTAAATTGTTGTTAGCCTAAAATGTTCGCTGTAAATATGCCCATTTAATGAACACTGTAGAACGATGATTAGTGTACAGCGGAGGACTCTACTTTTTTTAAGCGGAACACGATACGATTCTCAAACGTCAACCCTTCGTGTGTACGTTCCAAAGTGGTTGAGGATTAGTTAGTTGTCGGACTTTGTGTAATCATTCTTTATTATGCAGTAGTTACGAGAATACTTGATAAAGTATTACTTTAAACAGTTTATTACAGTTTCTACATGTCATCGGTTGGATGTAGTTGCCCAGAATGACCCAACCTCGACCCAACGAGTTTATTCCACCGCCGGAATGTCCTGTGTTTGAGCCTAGCTGGGAAGAATTCGAGGACCCGTTTGCGTTTATCAACAAAATACGTCCCATTGCAGAAAAAACTGGTATTTGTAAGATCAGGCCGCCGCAGGTAAGTTATACGTTACTGATATATGAAATTGAGACATCGGTGTGTTGCTATTTATCATTGATTGTTCCTTACCCTTAAGTCTGAAACACTTTTTGAAGGCAGGTTTTCAATATGGCGGATTGCGGCTCTGGTATAATGAAGCAGTTAGCGATGGGAATGAATTGCACTAATAGTTGCTACATTGCTACTTTAAAAAAAAACGCTCGTATGTTGCAAAGGAATCATCTTTTGATGATCATTTCTCTGGGTAGACGTGTTGGTCTACTGTACAAGTAGCAGCCTATTGGTTATTGTCAAGCTACACCATCGCTTAGGTAGGGCATCCACCCAAGCAGGAACGAGCAAAGCACTGAGAGCTTTTAAACTGAAGACCATTTATTACATATTGCCCGGCAAATTGTATTTGGACACATTTATTAATTACAGTTTTCATATCGTTGTTCTCATCCTGCTTATTTATTAATCTTGCAATAATTTACTCCACCCTGCGTTGCGGTTTCAATTATTTTCTGCTTTGTCGTTAACCTTAAGAATTCTTGACCACATTCGCGTGTATGTTTCCCGTTGAACCCTTACTGACTTCACGGTCGCTTTGGATTCAAAGCACGTGCTTTCCTACGTTTACTGTTTTATGTTGTAAAAATAAAATGGAACTATTATAGCAGTTTCGGGGAGCAGATGAGGGGCCATTTTAGGCCTGACCTTTGGCAGGATGAAAAAGGTGTTTTTCATGTTATTATAGTTTTGCATAAGACCATTTCCTTACCAGTAATTGAAACCGAAATGTGAAAAAAAATAAATAATGCAAATGTAAAATTCGCATTTCGTGGCTCAGCACTACACAGTTACACACCACCAAACAGTGACATATGTTGGTTAATACACTTTACTTTCAGGGTTAGTTATCATTAGTTTCTTGCTTCATGTGGCTTCATATGTGGTGGATGCATGCTTAAGTGTATAGTATTTTAAATCATTTTAAAATAATGCATCAGGAATTAAAATGCAATACATTTAATATAGGCTTGTAGGCTTATAGAATGTGGCATTGTTAACTAATGTGAAAAAAAAGAAAAAAAAGAAGGTATGAATAAATAAGAATAAAATATGTACGATAAATTCTGAAGGCCAGAAGTGTTGACGATCAGTTCAGGCTGCTTGTGGCAAATGGCACATCATTAGGCTCAGCATGGCTTGATATAATTCTCTAGGGGTGGCAGCCACCATTTGCCTGTGATGTGGACCGATTGCATTTCACGCCACGCATACAGAGGCTCAATGAATTGGAGGTAAGTGCTCTGTCAGTCCCCTGCTTGTAAGTTTTTTTTCTCTCTCCATATTTCATCTGTAGACTGCTGTAAGATAAAATGAAATGTTCACATGTCTTGATAGAATAAATTGACATCATGCTATCAGGCTTCTAGCTTCTGGTGAGTCTTGTTAGCAAGAAAAGGGCAAAGGTTTCTGATGTTGGGCCATCACGTTAATATTAAGATCCTTTTATGTCACGGTTTCTCCAACATTCTCCAGTATTTAAAAAAAAATGCACATGCCAGATTCAGCATATTACAAAGATTTGTGCCATGTTTAGTAATTAAACCACGTAAGCTTCTTATGAATTTTTTTTTCAACAGTATTCAGACCAGTTGGATGGAAGTTGAGATAGTTTTGTATAATATTAACAGCACTTTTCTTAGTTTTATTAAAATTTTTATAGCCTATTTAATCAGAAAAATAACAAACTAATAAGTATACTCGCTGACCACATTACTGGGAACACCTATACACCACCTTATTCATACACTTATCCAGTTAGCCAATCATGTGGTAGCAGTACAATGCATACAATCATTCAAACTCAGGCTGCTGCTGGTGGTGTAATAGTGTGGGTAATATTTTCTTAGCAAACACTGGGCCCCTTAATACTAGTTGAGCATTTGAGCATGATATAGCACCATGTCACAAAGCACAAATCATCTTAAAAGAACATGACGTTGAGTTCAGTGTACTGCAGTGCTCTCCCCAGTCAACTGATCTGAATACAATAGAGCATCTTTGGGATGTGGTAGAACAGAAGATTCACAGCATGAATGTGCACCTGACAAATGTACAGCCAATATGTAATATAGACATTCCAACATGGACCAGAATCTCAAAAGAATGACTTCCTACCCTTTGGAATGATGTGAAAAATTGAGGCTGTTCTGAGAGCCAAGGGGGGTGGGGGTCCTGTTCAGTATTAGTGGTAGATCTCAGCTACCACTTAAATAACTGCTGTTTTAAAGTAGTCTGGCTAGAGCCTGGCTAGAGTAAAAAGAAATATTACATGGAGGCACACGTGAATGTATGTGATTTGAAGTAGTAGCTTAATTATTATTACTTTGATTTTTTTTTTTAATCTGTCATGTTTCTCAGGCTCAAACCAGAGTCAGACTCAACTTTCTGGACCAGATAGCCAAGTTTTGGGAGCTGCAGGGCTGCACGTTGAAAATACCTCATGTGGAGCGCAAATCTCTTGACCTGTATCAGCTCTACAAGGTATAGTATTACAACATAACTTGTGCTGTATGTCTGCATGGCCTTGGTCATGCATTCTAACCTATCACCTGAAACTGGTTGTCTCTGTGCCCTCTGCAGTTGGTGATGGAGGAGGGCAGCTTTGACGTGGTCTGCAGGGAACGGAAATGGACCCAGATAGCTCTGAAAATGGGCTTTGCTCCTGGCAAGGCTGTTGGATCTCACTTACGTGCCCACTATGAGAGGATTCTCTATCCTTACTACCTGTTCCAGACAGGGGCCAACCTTCTGGTGAGGCATTTAAGCCTTCTTTGTCACATACTGTTTTTCCTTCCTCTTTTCTTCTCTCTCTCATTCTTCCTCCCATATTCACGGTCACATACTTTGCATACACAGTGTGCTTTTTTTATTCATACAGTCTATAGTATCATGCACCACTTGATTAGGACCTTTCATGCAATTATGTGAATTGTGTGGCAGCAGCACAATGAATAAAATCAGGCAGAAACAGGCAAGGAGCTTCACTTAATCTTCACATCAAACAGCAGAATCAGAAAAACTGTGATCTCAGTGACCTTGACCTCTTTTTGGTTGTTGGGGTCAAAAGGGCTGGTTAGAAAAGCCACTGATCTCCTGGGATTTTCATGCAAAACATTCTCTAGAGTTTGCACAAAATGGTGCAGAAAACATCCAGTAAATGGAGGTTCTGCAGGTGGAAACACCTTGTTAATGAGAGAGGTCAGAGAAAAATGTTATGAGCGCCAAAATCAGTATTTTCTCTCTCTTATGTTCATATGGTGCATAGTACATGATATAGAAGCTCTGCCATGTCCGTTTACCTACTATTACACTTTTCTACCACTAGGGGTTCTTGTGAACTCATGGTCAGGAGTGGAAATACAGTATACACACATCCTCACTTGTAAGCAAAACTTGCTAAATCCCATTCAGTGCATAGAAACATGTATCAGTATGGTTTATGCACAAAACTATGCATACACATGGTTTATAAATGAGGTCCTTGAAACATAGGTTTCAGACTCCCAGTGAACCAGACTAAATGAGCTGTCTATGTGGCATTTTTAGGCAACAGCAGCTCTGTTCAGGGTTTTCACTAGCCTTAAGGTACTATTATACTTCTTTTAACAGTGCATCCTGCAGCTGCTTGGAGCATTGCTTGTGCACGCTTGTGTGGTGCAATACCAATGTAAATAGTGTGATCATACTCAAATCACACTAACGGGTTTTCCTATTACAGTTAGTCTTTGAACTCTAAAAACCTACCCAAGGATCTGTTTTGAGTACCAGGATTCTGGATCTTTTAGTAAATACTTTTGAATATACAGCTTATGACAACAATCATGCAGATGGCAGAACGTTTTAAAGAGAAACAGAGCTTGCCAGTTTGTTTAACTATGCATGAAATCACTAAACATTTTACAATTTGACTTAGAATCCAGATGGACAGGAGTGTTTTGGCTATGACCTGCCGTCTAGAAGACGTTGCTCTTAATCCTTAAGATGTACATAAGATATGCAAGCCAGTATGTGAGCAGTTCAGCTTCCATTTCTGTTGCTTCTGTACACGCACGTAATGTTATGTGTCAAGTACAAACCAGCTTTTAAGCAGAGAGAGTCACATCCACACTCCCCTAGCAGACATCTGAGTTCCCCATGACCATTTTGTGGGGTGGACTGCGAAGAATGCCCTCTCACATTAGGGTCACATGGAGTATGCCCATGATGTGCAGGAGCTGGTGACAAGAAGTTTAAGAGCACAAAACATCACCTATTGGAACAACAACAGCTACATCAGATCAGTGGGTGCTGATGACAGTGTCTCAGGAATACAAACTTTAATTCCATCACTGGCCCCAACCTTCACTGGGCTCAGGGACTTGGTCATATCAGACCCCAGCAAAGCTGTTTCTTTGACCAAAGAAATTTGTTCTATCTTGTACGGAAGCATGAATGAAAAGAGCACAAAGTGTTCTTTTTCCACATTAATTCATCCATTCATTGTTCAGCATTCAATATTGTTTAATGTTGTTCAGAAGAAGGACAGTGCTTTCTGGCTGATTTGAGAGGGCTAAACTGGTTCCTGAAGTCCCTTACTTTCCATATGCTTCCATATGTAGTTTGTCAGGACTGGTTCATGTCAGTGAAACTACAAGATGACACTTGTGGTTATACAGTCCCCTCTGAAAGTATTGGAACGGCAAGGCCAGTTATTTTGTTTTTGCTACTTGCTGAGGACATTTGGGTTTGAGATCGAAACATGAATGAGATGGTATATCTGGATTTAAAGCTTTCGTTTCCTGATATTTACATCTATATGTGTTAAACAACCTAGAACATGGCACCTTTTGTTTGAACCCACCCATTTTTTCAAGTGATCAAAAATATTGGAACATGTGATTGACAGGTGTTTTTTGTTGCCCAGGTGTCCCCTGTTAGATTTATTGTTTACACAATTATATGTGCGCATGTGTGAGCATGCAGCAGCCTGTTACAGTTACTCTCCTTCCTTTTTGTAATTTACTTATTATTTCTTTTCTTTCTCTTTTAAATTTTTATTGGTAACCAGTAATAAGCTTTTCCCTCTCTAATCATGCGATTTGAGAGAGGTTTTGTCTTAAGAGTGACTGGCGCGCAGCAACACGGTGCTGGATCTTTTGTTTGCACCAGAGATCAGCTGATTGCAACCGGCCGGCATTTTTGATCCAACTTTATTGGGCCTTAAACATCCCTGATGAGATACAAAGGAGGACAGTGAGAGGATGCAGAGGTGGAAGAAAACGGTGGAGAGGAAAAGTTGAGCGGAGCCAAGCAGCACGCAAAGAGAAGGCGAGGAAATATAAACTGTATCTCCCGTCTCTCATTATGGGTAATGTGAGGTCGCTGGACAATAAGATGGACGAGCTGACAGCTTTAGTAAGAAGGGAGAACATCTTTCGCGAATACAGTCTGATGTGTTTTACAGAGACTCAGCTACATGATGGCATACCCGATCCCAGCATTAATATAGACGGCTTCAGTACAGTGTGGGGGGACCGGAGACGAGAGGAGGACTGGCTGTTTATATTAACAACATGTGGTGCCACCCAGGTCATGTAACTGTGAAAGAGCGTGTTTGCAACCCCGATATTGAACTTTTGGCTGTGAGGCTTCGCAATCACCTACATCTTAATGTCAGGAAAACAAAGGAACTTGTAGTGGACTTTAGAAAATCCAGGACCTCCGTCACTCCTTTGTCTGTAAATGGTGAGGAAGTTGAGATTGTTGCAGATTACAAATACCTGGGAGTCCCTATAGACAACTTACTGGACTGGACATCAAACTCAACAGCACTCTTCAAGAAAGGCCAGAGCAGGCTGTATTTTCTGAGGAGGCTCTCTTGTCCACCCTCAGGTGCCTAGGAATTCATGGTGCAGCATGGCTTGCTTCCTACCTGGAAGGATGGTCATATCAGGTAACATGGAGGGGATCCACATCTGCTCCCCGCAGACTCTCCACTGGACTGAATTCGTCCATTTCTTTCCACACAGGCTACACAGATGCTTGTTCAGTCCCTTGTCATTTCAAGACTAGACTACTGC
>CM074935.1:8636252-8648086 GCA_037576815.1 Pangasius larnaudii
AGTCGAGTTATACTCTAATGCTTGATGACTTAAAAATTATGAGAACTATCATTTTTATAGATTATTTAGGAAAAAGAGAGAAAAATTATATTTGCATAATAATGTGGAACGCTTTGTGTGTGTGTGTGTGTGTGTGTGTGTGTGTGTGTATATAGAACCATATTGGATTTGTTTGGTGTCTTTTTGTTGGTGGAATGAAAAAACAGCACTAATGTGTAATTGCTGGAAGTAATTGAGCTTTTATTTGTCAAGGTTTTGTTAGATAAGAACTGATTCACATACACTGGACTCTCCACATTGTGACTGTAAATGTTTTTATTAATCATATAATGTCTAAGCTTTGTCAATTTTGTGTTTTCTTTATCAGAACTCACAGAAGCCCACTCTCACAAATGATACCAAAGATAAGGTATATAAATCTCATGACTTGCCCCAGCGACAGTCTGTACAGCCTGCAGAAACCTCCACCATTGCTCGCAGAGCCAAACGGTCTAAAATCTCCTTAAAGGTAAAATGTATTTATTTATTTATTTATTTTGGTAAAACCCTCCTTAAAAGCATGGGTTTAGTTCTTCACCTTCCTTCCCAGTTTGCATTTTTATCCTGGGTCAAAATACAACAAATTATTACAGCAAAGTATTTGGTTTTATCCTCAGTTTGCTTACATTTTCAACAGAAAGTGTTTTCTCTTTTTTAGGGTCGCTGTTTCAAAAGTGAGCAGGAGGAAGAGTGTGAGAACAGACCCAACCTGAGAAGGAGAATGGGCTCTTATGTGGCAAAACCAGAAGCAGGTGATTTACCTAGAGGATTTGTACATTTAAACTCTGTATCATTAAAAAGTTGCTAAATATGGTTGATTAAAGTGAATAGTCTGGATGTTTTGTTTCAGTGAGAAATTTTCCAGTCGAGGTGAAACAGGAGCCTATGGAACAAGTTGAATCAATGCCTAATGGAGAAAAATCAAAGGTGAAGGACAGCACCAAAGTTGCTGATTTGTCCAAATGTTGCCGACTGGTTGGAATTAAATGGTTTGATTTGCGAGTTCTAAAAATTGCCTTGACCACACTATTCCTCTGTCTTCATCAAGCATTTTATAATGGTATAGTGAATTTTTCTAGTCAGTTTCTGGATGTTCCTTGTTTTGTGTGTGCTTTTGAAGGTGGAGCAGTACATGTGTTTGGTGTGTGGGGGAGGCGGTGATGAGGACAAGCTGTTGCTGTGTGATGGGTGTGATGACAGCTACCACACATTCTGTCTTATCCCACCACTCCATGATGTCCCCAAAGGGGACTGGAGATGTCCCAAATGCCTGGCACAGGTGGTCAAAGAGCTCACTGCAATTAATTGAAGTCACAGTATCTTTTATATCATTAAAAACAAGGATTTTCTCATACATAAATCCCATAAGAATAGCTTACGGTCATGGGAAAAAGAAAGTACACCCTCCTTCAATATATCATGGCCTAAATAACAATTGAGTGTTCCTCACCAACTTCTGTAAACAAAAAATAACCTGAGGTGACACCAAAGAGACACAGCTGATTGCAATTTGTAGTCCTTTTTTTTCCCCAAAAAGTGAACCAACATTCAGAAACCACGTGGGGAAAAATAAGTACACGTTTCCTACTTCAATCATTAAGAGAGTAATTAGCAGCTAGATGTTACTAATGAAATGTTACTTTTATTTAGTTAATCATCAAGAAGTTTGACTACCTCTATGAAAGCAGAATCTTTGGCATTTTGGTGTTCTGGGGCACTCAGGTGTGTGTCTACATAATGCCAAGAAGAAAGAACATCAGCCATGATGTCAGAGAAGCAACTGTTGCTGCTCATCAATTTGGGAAGGGTTGAAAGGCCGTCTCCAAACAATTTGAAATTCACCATTCTACAGTGAGAAGGATTGTTTGCAAATGGAGAGCCTTCAAGACAGTTGCCAGTCTCCCCAGGAGACCAGCAAATCGACACCAGCACACCAGCAAATCGACTAAATCTGAATGGCTAAAAGGGAGAAAAAAAAACAAGGTGTTGGAATGACCAAGTCAAAGTCAAACCTCAACCCCACTGTTGCTGTGGCAGGATCTTAAGACCTCAAACACCAATGAACTGAACCAATGTTGTAAAGAAGTGTGGGCCAAAATTTCTCCAAAACGAGACTGATAAACTCCTACAGAAAAATTATTTCAAGTTATTTTTGCTAAAGGTGGTTCTACGTGTTTTTTTTTCCCACTTGATCTGAATGTTGGTTTATTTTTTGGAAAAAAATATGACTACATATTGAAATCTGTTTTGTGTTTTTGTTGTCAAACCTCAATGAAAAGCCAGATTTCTCCAGCATAGTGTGTACACATTGCCGAAATTCTGTCATTTTGTAATTATTTATATGTACTTTTTGTTCTTTTTTCCACAGGAGTGTGGCAAGCCTCAGGTTGCGTTCGGCTTTGAACAGGCACCCAGAGATTACACACTCCGCTCCTTTGGAGATATGGCAGACTCCTTCAAGTCAGACTATTTCAACATGCCTGTGCATGTATGCTTTAAAGATTCCAATTCAGATATTAGATGGGTGAGTGATGTGCATTGTCTAGAACCTGACACTGACTTTTATGTTTTCTTCGCAGATGGTCCCTACTGAACTGGTTGAGAAAGAATTTTGGCGTTTAGTTAGCACCATTGAGGAAGATGTCACAGTAGAGTATGGGGCAGACATTGCCTCAAAGGACTTTGGCAGTGGCTTCCCTGTCAGGAATGGTCCTTTTAAAGTCACGCCCAATGAAGAGGTATGTTGTACTGTCTCCAATAATACTGATAGCGCAATTTTCTTAGTTGTACTACATTTATTTACGGAAGTCTAAAAAGGCCATGTGTTACTTTATTTTCCCTCGTTATCTTAAGAAGATAAAAGTTGTTTTCTCGAGATCATGACACATTTTTCTCGTATGTCGAAATGCGCCCCCCCAACAGCACCCCCCACCCCCCTTAGAAGGTCAAGTTAATTTTTATTTATTTTTATTTTCTATATAGCGCCAGATCACAACAGAAGTCATTTAAGGTTACCTTTCCTATAGAACAGGTCTATACCTTGTTCGTTTATTAAACAAACTAAATAGCCTATTCTTATTTATCTTATTTACATGACGGCACGTCATTTCTGTCTCTACATGTTCGCATGTTTACAATTCTTCTCTGTGCCCAAATGCTGCACGCCCTGCTCCTGACAAGCAGCAAAAGACCAGTCACCACCGGGTGACAGGATTTGACCCAGCTTGGCTGTTCAGTTATTATATGTCATTAAAAGGAACACACGAACACCATGATTCCTTTGTGTTTGTGTTGGTGTCCGTCTGTCATCTGTTCTGTGGTCTTCCTAAAAGACAGTGTAAATTGTCTACTCTGTAATATGATTGAATGAATGTTTTTCATACCTGTACTCCTTTCTGTCCCTGTAGCATTACCTCAGCTGTGGCTGGAACCTAAACAACATGCCAGTGCTGGATGCATCTGTGCTGACTCACATCACGGCTGACATATGTGGGATGAAGCTGCCCTGGCTCTACGTGGGCATGTGCTTCTCCTCTTTCTGTTGGCATATTGAGGATCATTGGAGCTATTCTATAAACTATTTGCACTGGTATGAGTTTTTGACTTTCCAAAGCAAATGATTAAAGAAACACACAAAAATAAAATGGGTTTAGGTGATGCTGTTGGTGCAGCTGTTGGTGAGTTGGTGACAATATCTGCTTGCTCAAAGTGAATAATACAATTACTGTCTAAAGCAAAGGTCATCGGTACAGTTTGATAATTTATCACCTAGCAAACATGGTGCTTAATTGGAGAGTTAAATCAGGTGCCTTTGAGTAGTCATACTATGCCGGAGTCAAGTAACCTCCTAACAGGAATGCGTTACTAAAAGGGCCATAATCACCTTCAAATCTTACTGGTTTTGATTCATAAATGGTTGCCTCTGTGTGTTTGTAGGGGAGAGCCAAAGACATGGTACGGTGCTCCTGGCTTTGTAGCAGAGCAGTTGGAAGCAGTGATGAAGAAACTTGCCCCTGAGCTCTTTGAGTCTCAGCCAGATTTGCTCCATCAGTTAGTCACAATCATGAACCCCAATGTGCTAATGGAGCATGGAGTCCCTGTAAGTACACACATGCAATACACAAGCACAACAAGGTGATGAGTAATGTAGTGTGAATTTGAATATGTATGTGTTTGAATAAATTACTGTATACATAATGGAAAACATTACTGTATACATAATGGAAAACATGATTTGCGTTGTGCAAACTCAATCTTCACACTTGTACAGTAGATGAAAGTTATAGTTAGGGTTGTGCCAGTAGTTGCAGGAATTTGTATCTACATATTTATTATGGACTGAATCCCCATGCTGAGAGTGCACAGCAGGACTGAATTTACTTGCATTGAAGCCTGATTTATGCTACCTTTTGAAGAGGCAGGGCAGCATGTGGGGTTTGGAAAAGTTTAAGAGTTGCTGTCAAACTGCACAGCCACCTCCGCAGTGCTTGCCTGGTAGTGACGTGATTGAAATGTGGGGTGGGAGCTCTGACCTTGTGTCTCTGATATCCATTGCTCAAATGCATTTATCAAAGTGTTTCTTCGTAGTAAATCTTGAAGTTTAACAATTTTATAACAGCTTTTAAAAAAAAAAAATCAAAGCAATCAGTTTAGCAACAAATAGACCAATGGGGTCATTTTATTTTAAATCAAGTACATTATAAATAATGGGACTTTTATTGACTGAGTAGCAAAGATCAACACTATGTTTATTTTTTAAAATGTATGTTTTCGAAGTGATGCATGAAAATATAGTGTGGATCATATTAGGAAAATAACACTAGTAGGGCTAGAGGACTTGAATCTGGTCTTGGAATTGTGTCCAGTCACAAGATGCTTCCTGTACTGACTTGAACTGTTCTGACTTATAGGCATTTGTACTCAGAATCACCTCAGTCTCTGGCCTTGGTCTCGCTAAATATGTTCTTGGTCTCATCCAAGAGTTAGTCAAAATAACATTCATTCTGTCTTTTCCTACTGTGTAAGTCGAGGTGGAGCTCATGATAAATTTAAAATTGAAATATTGCGATACACAATAATCAAATTTTGAGCAGCAAATTCGTCTCGCCAGTATTTTGTATCGTGATATGATGGAAAAAAAGATGGAAAAAAAGCCTTTGGACTGGCTTTATAGGAGCTTTTGTTCCATGGATCTTATTACTGTCTGTTAATAATCCATATTTGAATGTGTGCTGTGGCTACATAGAGGTTTGATTAAGTATTGTAAGACTATATGATTTGAATGTAACCTTGAAAGGAGAATCAACTACAACTCGTTTAATCAACCTAATTCAAGGTTAGGAAAACATTTTCTCTCTGTGAGCATCTGAATTATTAGTGATTGTAACACAAAAAGTGTTAGACATTAGCAACCCTCTGATTTCAATAGGATCTTACTCCATAGGAGCTATGAAATGCAAACCACTCTAACCAACTACTGCCCACACAGACAAACTGATTAGCTACATTTTTTTTCAGTTGAAAATAATTAGGAAATATTATTAGAACAGTAGCTCCAAAATGAGTCCATTGGTTGGGCATATTTAAAATCATTTGTAATGAACATGCAATGGATTTTTATTAATTAATACTTTATTAATAATTAACAAGAAATACCAAATTTTAATTGATATAATTAATGTGTGAGAGTGGCTGAGTAGTTGCTATTAGATCCTAAATCTAATGTTCCCTTGCATTACACCACACACACACACACACACACACACACACACACCCTCTCTCTCTCTCTCTCTCTCTCTCTCTCTCTCTCTCTCTCTCTCTCTCGACAAATAATTTGCTCAATTTTGCATTCTTGTCTTGTTGTGGCTATAACTTTTCCACTGTATGTACAGTGCATCCGGAAAGTATTCACAACGCTTCACTTTATCCACATTTTCTTATATTACAACCTTATTCCAAAATGGATTAAATTCATTATTTTCCTCAAAATTCTACAAACAATACCCCATAATGACAACGTGTAAGAAGTTTGTTTGAAATCTTTAGAAAATTTATTAAAAATAAAAAATGACAATAAATCACATAAATGAAAAGTACATAAGTATTCACCTTTGCCATGACACTCAAATTTGAGCTCAGGAGCATCCTGTTTCCACTGATCATCCTTGAGATGTTTCTACAACTTGATTGGAGTCCACCTGTGGTAAATTCAGTTGATTGGACATGATTTGGAAAGGCACACACCTGTCTATATAAGGTCCCACAGTTAACAGTGCATGTCAGAGCACAAACCAAGCCACGAAGTCCAAGGAATTGTCTGTAGACCTCCAAGACAGGATTGTATCACGGCACAGATCTGGGGAAGGGTACAGAAAAAATTCTGCAGCATTGAAGGTCCCGATGAGCACAGTGGCCTCCATCATCCGTAAATGGAAGAACCACCAGGACTCTTCCTAGAGCGGGCCGCCCGGCCAAACTGAGCGATCGGGGGAGAAGGGCCTTAGTCAGGGAAGTGACCAAGAACCCGATGGTCACTCTGACAGAGCTCCAGCGTTTCTCTGTGGAAAGAGGAGAACCTTCCAGAAGAACAACCATTTCTGCAACACTCCACCAATCAGGCCTGTATGGTAGAGTGGCCAGATGGAAGCCACTCCTCAGTAAAAGGCACTTGATGGCCTGCCTGGAGTTTTCCAAAAGGCACCTGAAGGACCAGAAACAAAATTCTCTGGTCTGATGAAACAAAGATTGAACTCTGGTCTGAATAGCAAGCGTCATGTCTGGAGGAAACCAGGCACCGCTCATCACCTGGCCAATACCATCCATACAGTGAAGCATGGTGGTGGCAGCATCATGCTGTGGGGATGTTTTTCAGCGGCAGGAACTGGGAGACTAGTCAGGATCGAGGGAAAGATGAATGCAGCAATGTACAGAGACATCCTTGATGAAAACCTGCTCCAGCATGCTCTGGACCTCAGACTGGGGTGAAGGTTCATCTTCCAACAGGACAACAACCCTAAGCACACAGCCAAGATAACAAAGGAGTGGCTACGGGACAACTCTGAATGTCCTTGAGTGGCCCAGCCAAAGCCCAGACTTGAACTCGATTGAACATCTCTGGAGAGATCTGAAAATGGCTGTGCAATGACGCTCCCCATCCAACCTGATGGAGCTTGAGAGGTCCTGAAAGAAGAATGGGAGAAACTGCCCAAAAATAGGTGTGCCAAGCTTGTAGCATCATACTCAAAAAGACTCGAGGCTGTAATTGCTGCCAAAGGTGCTTTTTTTTTTATTTATTTATTTTTTTTATATATAATTTAAATTTTTAATAAATTTGAAAAGATTTCAACAAACTACTTTCACTTTGTCATTATGGGGTATTGTTTGTAGAATTTTGAGGAAAATAATGAATTTAATCCATTTTGGAATAAGGCTGTAATATAGCAAAATGTGGATAAAGTGAAGCGCTGTGAATACTTTCCAGATGCACTGTATCTCTGTCTGTTTCGTCATTCAGGTTCTCTGCTTTTGTTGCTGTCCATAAGTGTTGACTTTGCTTCTGTCTGTCTCTCTCTGGTCAGAGAATACTTGCTATTTTTTTGTTACAGTAGGTACAATTTTGTGTAACAGCAGCCTTGTTTTTTGCTAGCTGGAGCACTTGTAGATTCAGGTCATGGTGTATGTATAGGGCCCCCTGCAATGTTTCAAGCCCAGGTGCCCCTACCACCCTAAGTCCAACAGTGGTTTTTGGTCTGGATCTTGGCTTCATTTTGCTTTCACGTGGACTTGATCGTCACTAATTTTATGCAGGGCATTGTAGTATGCCCTCTTCTAAAATGAACACAAATACCCCAGCTTGCAGTAAATTGAAATGTGTAATGTTTAACTCTTGCTCTCTTCACTTACAGGTATACTTATACAGGTATAGGTGATGTTAAAAATTGTACTGCATCAAGTCCCTAGAGGATTTTGACTTTAGTGTTCAAACCAGTCATGCTGTCTACTATATGCAGTGGTATAAATACAACAAATTGTCATTTTATGAATTCACCAATGAGTTCTCTTTTTTTATTTATTTTTTATTTATTTTGTTTTTAGATTTACCGCACAAACCAGTGTGCTGGTGAGTTTGTTATCACCTTCCCCAGAGCGTATCACAGCGGGTTCAATCAGGGCTTTAACTTTGCAGAGGCTGTTAACTTCTGCACAGTAGACTGGGTAAAACACCACTCAATGAATAACAATTTTTTTTATTTTATATTTTATTTATTTATTTTTTTTTTTTTTACAAGCAACTCTGCTGCATATCAATGTATTTGGTATATCATGATGATGATGTAATGTTTTATGTATTCTTTTAGTGATAAAATGTTTGATTTGTTGCAGATGCCACTTGGTCGACAGTGTGTAGAGCATTATCGCTCATTAAACAGATACTGTGTTTTCTCCCATGATGAGATGGTCTGTAATATTGCAGCCAAGGCAGACAGCCTGGAGCTGGAGTTGGCCTCTGCCATACAGAGGGACATGAGCATTATGATTCAGGAGGAGAAAGAGCTGCGAGAAAAAGCCTACAAGCTGGTGAGACATGGCACTTTTTCAGTATTAGTGTCCCGGTTCATTTTTATAACCAGTTTGCCACATCTTTGAAACTGTTTAATTTTTCAGTTTCAGTTTGCACATTTCAGAACATGTTTGGCAGATACTGCCACCATTGTTAATAAGAGCCTCCACCCAGTATAGTGCATGATAACATGGATGTTTAGCCACCTGTGTTTATGTTTGTTTACCAATTATCCAGCCTTTTCTGTTATTATGTGCAGTTTTTCTCCATTAATAATTGATGCTATTGCTGGTTCATTCCTTTCCTTAGGGTGTGTGGCACTCCCAGCAGGTGGACTATGATGAGCAGCCAGATGAGGAGAGGCAGTGTTCTAAATGCAGGACTACCTGCTACCTATCTGCCATCACCTGTCCCTGCAGCCCTGGCCAGCTGGTGTGTCTACACCACCTCCAGGACTTGTGCTCCTGTACCCCTAACCGTTATACGCTGAAGTGGGTCTCTATATGTTTAAATGTAGTACTGTGATCCATTGCCATTTTATGTTTGATAATTTGATTTAATGGAGGGTATTTTCTTGTTTTGTTAAACAGATTTGTGCCTCCAAATTGTGATTTATTCATTAACATGCTCTCTTTTTGTGGTCTTGCAGTTATAAGTACACCTTGGCCATGTTGAACCAAATGTTCAAGACTTTGGCAGTACATGCTGAGTCATACAGTGACTGGGCTTCTAAAGTTAACATAATTTTAAAGGCAGGCCAAGACAATAAAAGTGGTAAGAGTCCAAATTTATAAATTACAGCAGGCAGACAGCCTTTCCTCTTTGTGTGCTGAAGAATATTCTGTTAAGTTTTTATAATTTGTTATCCCACCAGACTTGGAGGAACTTCGTGCACTGATTGTGGAGGCAGAGAAGATGATGTATCCTGAGATGGACCTGCTACTCCGTTTAAGACAGGCTGTCCAGGATGCAGAAAAGAGTGCTTTAATGGCCCAGCAGCTACTCAATGGAAAGAGACAGACCAGGTAGGTCCTTTGTTTGTACATTTCTACCTTCAAATCAAAATATAGTATATTAAAGAATAATAAGAAATCACTGTTCCTCTAATCACATATATGACTATATATAGGTTGTTATTATGTTGACATTCAAGAAAATTGGTTTAATATTAGCTATCTAGTTTTCTCAAACCCAATGTTGCTGTACATCCAGAGAACACACACACACACACACACACACACACACACACACACAAAAACAAGCTGGTGAGACATGTCAGTTTTGCAATTAATATGCATGTAGGGAGTTGTTTAGGAAACACCAGGTGGTGAGATACACCTATAATGTGGACCAGTAAATTGTACAGTGGGTTTGGAAAGAATTCAGACCCCTTCACATTTTTAATATTATATATTTTTAATTTAAAAAAAAAAATCTTTCTTTTTTGCCCTTAGTGCACAACAACTAATAAAGGCATGTTTTTGCACATAAATCTTTATAATACAGTTAGTTCTGGTGGACTAATTTGATTGGTCAAGCAGTGTTCCAAGAGTGCTGATATTTAGTATAACAACATTTCACTCTTTATATCACTCTACATGTCTGTGTTTGGTACATACATTTCCAAATCTACACTGAAACTATTACTACACTTACACTGTCAGTCAGTCTGTGCTTTGGCATGAAAACATGCAAGACACTATCCAGCTGAGGCTTCTTTGGGAACTATTTCTGTTGACAAAGCAGATTAATTTCTTATTAATAGAATTGTTGGTTAAAAGCAATATCGCAATTGCAGTCTTGGTGTTAAGCCTAATGGTTTGAGAGTCGGACTTGTAACCCGAAGGTCATGGGTTCGAGTCTCAGGTCTGGCAGGGATTGTAGGTGGGGGGGAGTGAATGACCAGCGCTCTCTTCCACCCTCAATACCATGACTGAGGTGAGACCCTTGAGCAAGGCACCGAACCCCCAACTGCTCCTCGGGCGCCTCAGCAAAAAAAGGCTGCCCACTGCTCCAGGTGTGTGTTCGTGTTGTGTGTGCATGTTCACTACTGTGTGTGTACTTGGATGGGTTAAATGCAGAGCACAAATTCTGAGTATGGGTCACCATACTTGGCCACTTCACTTGTTTGCTGAACAATCTCACTGATGCTTGATTCGTGCCACCCAACAGGTTTTGAAGTTCAGTCATATTCTCATGTGATAATAAATTGCATGAAATAAATCAATAAATGGACAAGTTTTTATTGTCACTGGGGGCTGTTACCATGGTAGCTCGGTTACTGTCACCAAGCATAGGCCTATTTGAAATAATGTTCCCAGAAAATAGTTTGTCTACTCTAAAATCAATTCCCATTTCCTTGGCCTAGTGCAATTTATTCAGTACCATCGGTACCATAGGCTGCATTCATGGCTAAATTATCATTACTCAGATTTGTTCCATTTGAACTTTGTTTGTGTAGGTATCGCTCAGGTGGTGGGAAATCCCAGAAACATCTCACTGTAGCGGAGTTGAGGTTATTTGTAAAGCAGCTATATGACCTGCCCTGCACCATTAGACAGGCCCCTTTTCTCAAGGTATTGAACAATTTACCCCATTTTCTGATGCTCCAAAATTATTGAGAGGATTTTAAAAAATGCTTCAGAAAGAATGTTAAAGATATCTTAATTTATTAGGTGGTATCACATTCACTCTTTCCTGCTTTCTACAGGCTCTGCTCAGCCGTGTCAGGCAGTTCCAGGAACAGAGCTCAGATCTCCTGGCCATAGAGATGCCCAGCTCCTCAGCCCTGCAAGCTGTGGTCGATGAGGGCTCTGGGCTGGAGGTAGAGTTGCCAGAGCTTGATGTACTCAGGCAGCGGCTGGAGCAGGCACGCTGGGTTGAGGCAGTACAGCAGGCCAGCAAGGAGCCTACCAGCCTCAGCCTGGAACGCATGAGGAAACTGATTGACCAGGGAGTGGGTCTGGAACCCCACGCCTGTGTGGAAAGGACCATGGCCCACCTGCAAGAGCTCCTCACTGTGTGCGAGCACTGCGAGGAGAAGGCACAGAGCATGCTAATGGCTAGGTAAGGTTCTCTGTACACTGATCAGCCATAACATTATGACCACTGACAGGTGAAGTGAATAATATTGATTATCTCATTACAATAGCACCTGACAAGGGTTGAGATATATTAGGCAGCAAGTGACCAGTTGGTTCTCGAAGTTGATGTGTTGGAAAAATGGGCAAGCGTA
>CM074935.1:8661569-8678210 GCA_037576815.1 Pangasius larnaudii
TATCAGTATAGATATCCAGCATGATATTTTTCCCCATTGAGATCTGATGTGTTTTCAAAGTGTTCCTTTAATTTTTTGGAGCAGTGTATATTGTATTAATATATACATTTTTTCTTTCTCATTATTTTGTTAGATCCTGTTGTGGCATCCTTGGCCCAGGATATTTTTAAGGAGCTGGCTCAGATTGAGCCCTGCCAGGGCCCTATGCAGATGCGCCTCATCCCCACACTTGTCAGCATCATGCAGGCACCGCCTGATAAGATTCCTTCAGGCCTTTGTGCTGTATGGAACTATTTTTTTGTCTTCTGTTTATTTTGCTGAATTGTCACAATGTTGTTTGACTAATCACTCATTACTGCTTGAACAGACAGCAATTGATATCCTGACCACAGTCGTTCGGAACACTAAGCCACCTCTGTCTGAGATGCTTGTGTGCCAGGCTTTTCCTGCTGTGGCCCAGTGCACCCTTAGTGCTGATGACAATGCAACAATGCAGGTAAATGGCTGTATTAACAAACCATTCTTAAAAGGGTGGCCAACACAGGTGATGGTAGCGGTTGTAATAATAATTCATTAATAGTTACAATATTTTACAATTACAATACAATTATTATTAAATAGCTCCAGCGGCTTTTTGCCCCTAAAAACGGGGTTTTACATTTTCTTGTTTGGACTTCATTTGAAAAAGAAAGTACATCCCTCAGTTCTATGTTTGTATTTTATCAGGGCCTAAATAACAATTGGTTCCCTGTGGTCCTCACCAACTTCTATAAACAAACAAATAACCTCAGGTGACAACAAAGAAACACAACAGGTTTCAATATGTAGTCATTTTCCCCCAAAAAATAAACCACCATTCAGGTGGGGGGAAAAATAAATACACCCTTCCTGCTTCCCCAATCATTAAGAGAGTAATTCGCAGCCAAGTTTACTAATGAAATGCACAAGATATAGTTCATCATCAAGAAGTGTGACTACCTCTATAGAAGCAGAACTTTTGGCAGATTGGTGTTCTGGAGCACTCTACAGTGTGTGTCTACATCATGCCAAGAAGAAAGGACATCTGCCATAACCTCAGAGAAGCAACTGTTTCTGCTCATCAATCTGGAAATGGTTATAAGGGCATCTGCAAACAATTTTTAATTCACCATTCTACAGTGAGAAGGACTGTTTACAGTCTTGAAAACATTTGCCAGTCTTCCCTGGAGTGAGTGTCAGCAAATTCAGTCCAAGCTTTGACCATTTAATGCTCAGAGAGAAAAAAGAAAAACCCAGGTGCTACATTATGTGAACTACAGGCCTCTGTAAGCATGATCAGAAAAGGAGTGAACAAGTATGGCTTTAACGGAAGTGTGGCTAGAAAAAGCCCCTTCTCTCCAAAAAGAATATGACAGCCTGACTTAGGTTTGCAAAATTGCATCTGAACAGACCACAGATGTTCTGGAACAATATCGTTTGGACTGATGAGACCATTGTGAAGATGTTTGGTCTTCATGCACTGTGCCATGTATGCCGAAAACCAGGCAAAGTGTATCCTCACATCTCATACCAACTCTCAGGCATGGTGGTGAAGGGGTTATGATTTGGGCTTGTGGAACCACAGGACCTGGGAAACATGCAGTCAACAAGATAACAATACCATAATATACTTGAGACAAAGCCATCTGTCCAGCAGCTTAAGCTGGACCAAAATTGGGTCATGCAACAGGACAATGATCCCAAGCATACTAGCAAATTGACATCTGAATGGCTAAAGAAGAAATAATTCAAGGTGTTGTAATGGCCAAGTCAAAGTCCAGACCTCAACCCCATTGAGATACTATGGCATGACCATAAGAGAGCTGTGCATGAACCATTGCTCTGAAATGAATGAACTGAAGCAAAAATCCTACATAAAATATTTACTTATTATTATTATAAGTTATTATTTCTAAAAGTGATTCTAAATGTTACTGAATTATATAGTGTACTTGTTTTTTCCCCCACCTGGTTTCTGAATGCTGGTTTACTTTTTTGGAAAAAATGACTACATATTGACATTTGTTGTGTTTTTTGATGTCACCCATTATTTGTTTGTATAAGTTGGTGAGGACCACACAATTGTTATTTATATGAAGACACAATTCAAATAGTTGAATGCCTTATACAGATTATGTTTACATACCTGTCTATGAGCAATGTTGCTGATAGCACATCCAGCTTCACCAGTAATAAATTACTCAAGCTTTCAAAATGGGACCAATGCTTTGTTTGTGTCTGGCCAGTAAAAGGGGTGCTTGTATGCAGCTTTTTGATTGGCTGTGCGGTTCCTGCATAGTGGCCATTTTTTGGTGAGATTTATGGTGAATGCTATCTTCTAAGGCTGCCCCTCCGCCCCTCCACCCCATCCCATAAAAAATGTGCCAAAACTCAAACATTTAAAGATTACAGAAGCAAAAAAAAAAATCCAGAAACAGAAGTGATGCAAGAAGAAAAAAAAAAAAAAAAGCATCAGAAAAATCCGCAAATAAAAAAATAAAAAAATAAAGCAAAATGATTGTGAATCAGAAGTAATCTGTTCGAAAAATTCCTTTTGATTTGATTCTCATTACATTTGCAGTATATACTGATCAGCCATAACATTAGTACCACTTGCCTAATATTGGTCTCCCTTCTGACCCATTGAGGCATGAACTCCACAAGACCTCTGAAGGTGTACTGTACGCCTTGCAGAATATGTAAAAGGTTAATAATTTTAGAAATAAAAGTAGTATCCTAAAAATTGCATTTTGTTTTTTTATTTAGTACTACCCTGGGTAAGCTTTTTCACATAGCAGATGTTTACATATTGTCCACAAGAGAAAATAATAACTGAATTTACACAAATGAACCAGTTAAAAAATTTACATATGCTTATTCTTAATACTTTGTTGTTACCTGGATGATCAGTGTGTATGAGTCCCTCAGTTTTCCTCAGTATGACAAGATGGATCTCAACATCATATAGCCAAATATGGGGTCAAATATCCAGAACATGCTGGAAAAGCAAAGAATGTGCAGGACATGGAGGACTTTTCTAAGGAACATTGGGCAGTTTAACTGGTTTTGACAAACAAGGGACTCATGAACAACTATCGCAAAACATAAAATAGTCATTGATCATTCAGGTAACAACACAGAATTAAGAATCAAGTGTATGTAAACTTGAATTGGTTAATTTGTGTAAATTGTCTTGTGGACTGTATGTAAACATCTGTTAAGTTAAATAGCTTATTCAGGCCAGTACTAAATAAAAAACAAAATGCAATTTTTATATTCCGTCTTATTTTTTTATTTTTATTTTTTTAAAATTGGTCTCAAGCTACTGTTCGTCGCTGGTGGAGTTTATGACTATGAAATGCCCGCTATACTACCTGCCCAGATAGTTTACCACCATGCTCATTGTCACAGTGTACATTCCACCTGGCATGTACACCACCTTTATTCCACCATTCACGGTGCTTGCAGAGAGGCAAATTGCAACTATGCAGGAAGAATCCAGTCACTTCATAAACACCAAGGACACAAGGTGTATGTGGCAAGGCATTCAGGCCATCACAGACTACAAAGCTACACCACTTGTCTGTGATGGTGATGCCAGGTGCACATGGAATGTACTGATAAGCTTGCCGATGTCCTCACAGACATCTTCAACATTTCCCTGGGCCAGGCAGTCATCCCTGTGTGCTTTAAGACGACAGCCATCGTCCCTGTGCCGAAGAAATCATCGGTGTCCTGCCTGAATAATTTCTGGCCTGTTGCACTCACACCTATCATGAAGTGCTTCGAGCGGCTGGTCATGAAACACATAAAGCGCAGTCTTCCCATCACACTGGACCCATTACAGTACACCTACCATCCCAGCTGCTCAACAAAAGATGCCATTTCTGCTACCATCCACCTTTCTCTAACCCATCTGGACAAAAAAGACAACCGTGTAAGGATGCTGTTCACAGACTTCAGTTCAGCATTCAACACAATCATCTCACAACAACTGATAACATAGCTGAGCTTGCTGGGTCTGACACCTCCCTCTACACCTGGATCCTGGACTGTGACTGGGAGACCCCAGTCCATCAGGATCGGCAACTCCACCTCCAGCACCACCACACTTCACACCGGCGTTCCCCAGGGCTGTGTGCTCAGTCCACTGCTGTTCATACTGCTGACTCAAGGCTGTTCTGCAAAGTTCAGTTCTAATCACATCAAATTGGCTGATGAGACTACAGTCGTGGGTCTCATCAGCAAAGCCACCAGTATTGCGGAGGACCTTTCTCACACCTCTTATGGACTCTTCACCCTCCTGCCATCTGGCAGAAGGTACAGGAGCATCCGTGCCACCACCAGCAGTCTCCTCAACAGTTTCTTCCCTGAGGTAGTCAGATTACTCAACACCCTGCTGCCTCGAAACCAACAATGAAGAGAAAGCCTGCTTAGAGGAAGAGAATATCCTCTGCACATGGTGTCAAAATAACAATCTCTCCCTGAATATCACCAAGACTAAGGAGATTATTATTGATTATGGGAAGAAGCAAGTAAGGAACTACAGCCCCCTGTTGTTCAACGGGGCCCCAGACGAGAGGGTGAGCAGCTTTAAATACCTTGGGGTTCATCTTACATAAGCCCTCTCATGGACTACACACACACAAACAGCTTGGTGACAAGGGCAAACCAGCGTTTCTACCATCTATTATGTCCGGTCAGGTTCAAAGTCTCTCACAGGGTGCTGAAGGCTTTCTACACTTCTCACCAGTCTTCTGGGAGTCTTCTCACCAGAAGTATTATCACCTGATTTGGAGGCATCAGTGACCAACTACCTCAGCAAATGCATTGATGATGTCACTGTCTCCAAGACCATCACCACAGGCTTGAACCAGAAGGCAATAGATGACCACAGAAGTGTGTGTGCTGCTGAGGACCCGAACCTTCAGAGCAGGCGACAAGGTGGCCCTAAGAACAGCGAGGGCCAAGTTGTCCCAGGCCATTAGAGAGGCAAAGCGTGCATACGCACAGAGAATCAACAGCCACTTCAAGTACAGCAGCAACATGCAGCGCATGTGGCAGGGCATGCAGGCCATCACCAACTACAGGGCAACACCATCTGCCTGTGACAATGATGCCTACCTTCCAGATTGTCTGAATAACTTCTATGCTTATAACCACAACTCATGTGAGGAAAACTCTACACAGAGTTAACCCACAGAAGGCTGCTGGACCAGACAACATTTCTTGCAGAAAGAGGATGTGCAGACCAGCTGGCACATGGTTCACTGACATCAACATCTGCAATTCAGGTATTGTCCCAAACGCTCAACAAATGGCACCTTCACCACCACCCTCCATCTGCCCCTCACCATGTGGGCCTGAACACCTCCCTCTGCAACTGGATCCTGGACTTTCTGACTGGTAGACTTCAGTCAGTCCGGATCAGGAACAGCATCTCCATCAGCACCACACTGAGCACTGGTGCCCCTGTGGAGATCGTCAAGAGCGCCAAATTCCTTTTTCACCTGGCGGAGAACCTCAACTGGTCCCTCAACACTGGCTGAATAACCAAGAAAGCCCAGCAGTGTCTCTACTTTCTTTGGAGGCTGTAGAAAGCCCATCCCCGACCCTCCATCCTCACCATATTCTACAGAGTGACAATCGAGAGCAGCTGCATCACTGCCTGGTTTGGAAATTACACCGTCTCGGATCGCAAGACCCTGCAGCAGATAGTGAAGACAGCTGAGAAGATCGGGGTCTCTCTTCCCTCCATTATAGACATTTACACTACATGCTGCATCTGTACACCCAACAGCATTGATGACCCCCACACACCCTTCACACCATGGTCGGTGCTGCACTGTCTATTACAGTGCCTATTGTCCTGTTTGTTCTGTGTTGTTTTATGTAGCACCATGGTCTTGGAGGAACGTTGTTTCGTTTCATTGTGTACTGTACTAGCTGTATATGGTTGAAATGACAATAAAGCCGCTTGATTGACTTGACTCTCTGGGGCAGGCCTTAGCATTATACCAAAGTTGGGGGTTTGATATCTCCACTTAAGGCACCCAGACTTTCTCCTACTGAAACTATGCTGCTCTCCCTCTTGCTAACCCTCTTTAGCACAGGTCTAATACTGCAATCTTCTCTGTCAGAGAGCTAACTAATATACACTTTTCACAAATAAAGCTACTACTGATGACAGAGAACTAAACATCCTGCACTCAACACACTCCTAAAAACAGGAGGCAATCTGTAAAATGTACCAGGAACTACCTTCATAGGCAGTGTGTTTTGGGTCATTGTCTTGCTGCATGATGAAGTTCATGATGAAATCTCCCAATTAGATTGGATTGCATATCTGTAAATTGGCAGACAATGTTTTTGTAGACTTTTGAATTCATTCTGCTGCTATCATGAGTTACACTAAAGATGAGTGTGCCTATTCCAGAAGCAACCATGCAAGCCCAAGCCATGATACCAGCTCCACCATGTTTGACCAATGAGCTGTTATGTTTGGGATCATGAGCAGATCCTTTCTTTCTCTACATTCTCTTTCCATCACTTTTGCAGATATTAGTCTTGGTGTTATCAGTCCCTAAAATTCTGTTCGAGAACTTTCGTGGCCCATCTCTGTATTTTTTTTTTTGTGACTTCCAATCTGGCCATCCCAGTCTTGCTGCTGATAAATGGTTTGCGTCTTGTGCCATGGCCTCTATATTTCTGCCGTTGAAGTCTTCTTGGAATGGTGGATTTCACCTATGCCCTGTGGAGGTTGTTGGCTGTATTGCTGACTATTGTTTTTGTTTGCCACTGGACAAGCATTGGGTATGTGGTAAATTTTTGTCCACTCTTTTCTCAGCTTCAAAATGGCTTGCTTTTCTCTCATAGACAGCTCTCTGGTCTTTGTTTATTATTTTTAACAACCAATGCAGTCTTTACTGGCAAAAACCTGGGCAACAAGAAACTCCTGTCACATGTTTCATTATTTTTGATTTCTAGATAAATAGGTAGGTTCAAACAAAAGGTGACATTTTCTAAGCTATTTAACACATCATAGACATTAGGAAATGAAAGCTGAAATTCTGATCTGTTGTCTGAAATATCTTCAGTATATTGCGAAAACAAAAGAATTGGCCTTGTCTTTCCAATACTTTTGGAGGGGACTGTATGTAACTGTGGTTCTATGAACAACTTCAACAACAAATTGCCAGGGTGTCCAGTGTCAGTGGCACATCCTGCGGAAACTTAACAAGAAGGCTCTACAGACAGATGGCTGTTGTCAAGGATATTGAAGGCGGCTGCACTTTCTTGCAGTGAGAATTGTGCACCCATGTATCACTCTCAGCTACTTGAGCAGCCTTCTGAGTTGTGAGAATCACCTGCCAAGGTCCCAGCCACCTTGGAACATTCCATGTCTTGCGTCTGAGATCCTTTACTATGACCCAGGCCCCTACAGCCAGCTGATCGATGCAGGAACTATGACTCATAGGCAGAGCAATTTTCATCTATGAGTGGACAGACTGTAAAATTTTAGTCAATTTGGACAATGTATGCAATCATATGATCATCCATCTCTCTTAGGGATCCTTCTGCTGGAGGCCTGTAGGGATGTAATTCAGGTACAGTCAGGTCCATTAGTATTTGCACAATGATACAATTTTTGTGATTTTTGCCTCTGTTCACCACCATGTTTGATTTGAAATTAAGCAATCAAGATGTGATTGAAGTGTAGACTTTAATTAAGCTTTAATTCAAGTGGTTTAACAAAAATATTGCATTAAATATTTAGAAATTCCCTCCATTTTCACAGGCTTGAAAGTAATTGGACAAACTAACAATCATAAATATTAGTATTATTTTTAATACTTGGATGCAAATCCTTTGCAGCCAATGACTTTCTGAAGTCTGAAACCCATGGACATCACCAAACACTGGGTTTCCTCCCTTCTTCCTGCCAGGCCTTTACTTCACCTGCCTTCAGTTGCTGGTTGTTTGTGGGACTTTTGTGGTATGTTTTGGGCCATTGTGCATCTGTACTATGAATCACTGTGTCCTATCAATTTTGCAGCATTTGACTGAATCTGAACAGAAGTTATAGCTCTATACCAGGGGTGCTCACACCTCTATGATGAGAGATGTACTTTTTCTTTATATTATCATTATTAATAATAATAATAATATTATTATTATTATTATTGTTGTTGTTGTTGTTGTTGTTGTTGTTATTGTTGTTATTAATATTATTATTATGGAAAAATCCACCATGCAAAATATGCACATAGACTGTGTACATGGAGTTTGAGTAATTATTTAGAGATTTGTTTTTATTCAAATAATGATGTGATCAATTTTGATTCAAAGAAATTGCAAAAGTAATGTACAGCAGCAGGGGTGTGGTCGAGCATCAGAGGTGTACAGAGAGGAGGTAGGTCAACCCAGCAGGACCCAACGCGTGATGATTCTCACCTATGTCTTATTACCGCCAGTCTACTTATTTGTGTCTCTTTGTGTGTTCAGTAACTGCTGTAACTAGAGAGAGAATGCGATATAGCTGGCTGAGCTTGCGAGATGTGTACAAGCACATACATGCACATGCTGCGAAGCGTGAACTTGATGGAGTGAACGCTGAGAGTCCAGGACGAACTCGTTTCTGTTGAGCTGTTTTGGGTTTGTTGAGTATTTGAAAGTGCACTGAAGCACAGTCTGAATAAACGTGAGCCCGGAGCTCAGCAAAAACTTTGCCTCCCGAATTTTTTGGGAAAAAATTCTGTCTCCCGAGCCTTCCTTCACACACATTCTCACCGAGGTTCTACATTGACATAATAAGATTGACCAGTGCTTGTCTTGCAATCGATGTAATGAGCACCCCTGCTCTATACACTTTAGAATTCATCCTGCTACTTCTATTCACATCAATAAATGGCAACGACTCGGTTCCATTGGCAGCCAGACATGCCCATGCCATTACACTGCCTCCTCATGTTTGACAGATGATGTGATATACTTTGGATCACGAGCCCTACCTTTTCTTCTCCATATTCTTCTCTTCTCATCATACTGGTATGGGTTAATCTTGCAGCAGAACTGGTCAGGATCTTTTTTTTTTTTTTTATAAAACAAAGTCTAATCTGGCCTTTCTGTACTTGAGTGTTAGCAGTGGTTTGCAGCTTAAGGTAAACTGTCATTCATGAAGGCGTCTCTTGATTGTGGACTTTGACAATGATATGCCTACCTCCCCCACAGTGTTCTTGACTTGGCTGGATGTTGTGAAGGGGTTTTTCTTCACCGAGGAAAGAATTCTGCAATCGTCCACTTTAGTTGTCTTCCGTGGTCTCCTGTTTGGTGTTGCTGAGCTCACCAGTGCATTCCTTCTTTTAAGAATGTACCAAATTGTTGATTTGGCCACTCTTAAAGTTTCTGCCATCACTCTGATAGGTTTGTGTTTTTTTTGTTTGTTTTTTTTCTTGCAGCCTAACGATGGCCTCCTTCACTTGTATCGACTCTTTGGACCATGCAGTGAGGGCTCCCATGAACAGTTACCAAATCAAATTCAACACTTGGAATCAACTCCAGAGCTTTTATCTCCTTGATTTTTCATGAAATAAGGAGGAAACGGGCCACATCTGTCCATTAAACTGCTTATCATTAAATTGTACTATTTTTTATATATATATATATATATATATATATATATATATTAGTGTTACACACTATATTGCCAAAAGTTTTGGGATGTCTGCCTTTACATGCACATGAACTTTAATGACATCCCATCTTAATCCATAGGGTTTAATATGGAGTTGGCCCACCCTTTGCAGCTATAACAGCTTCAACTTTTCTGGGAGGGCTTTCCACAAAGTTTAGGAGTGTGTTTATGGAAATTTTTGACCATTCTTCTAGAAGCGCATTTGTGAGGTCAGGCACTGGTGTTGGATGAGAAGTCCTGGCTCGCAGTCTCCGCTCTAATTCATCCCTGAGGTGTTCTATCGAGTTGAGGTCAGGATTCTGTGCAGGCCAGTCAAGTTCCTCCACACCAAACTCGCTCATCCATGTCTTTATGGACCTTGCTTTGTGCACTGGTGTGCAGTCATGTTGGAACAGGAAGGGGCCATCCCCAAACTGTTCCCACAAAGTTGGGAGCATGAAATTGTCCAAAATGTCTTGGTATGCTGAACTAAGGGACCAAGCCCAACCCTTGAAAAACAACCCCACACCATAATCCCCCCTCCACCAAAATTGGCACAGGCAAGTACCGTTCTCCTGGCAACCAGCACCAAGTAGTACGAGTACCTTCTAAATGGAGTCAGCTTAGTGAAATCCGTCATTACATGGTCACAAGGCTGGTCTGGAGCTGGGTGGTAGGGGTGGGCGATATAGCCTCAAAATTATATCACGATATATCAAGAATATTTGTGATGATATTTATGACGATATACAAAAAAAAATGTGGAACATTTTATTTGCAGCTGTGCAACAGTGATTGCAGCTGGCAGGCAGCAGCATTTATTAGTGCAAACCAAACCAAGGGCATTTTCCATCCTTTTCCAATTAGCTACTGTCATTGATGACAGACTACCTAATTCAAAGTGTAAATATATTGTCATAAGGTGGCAGCAGCAGCATTACTGTGCAATAGTAGTGACCTAATCACACAGCATGAGTCAAATGTAAACAAAGTACAAAAGTAGCCTTGGTAGTGTTTCCCTGGAAATCTTTACTAAAAGTATAACATAGCTCCTTAACACTTTAGTTTAACAATAACTAAAGAAATTTAACCTTGTAACTCTTCAGGAGCAAATGTACAAAAGTAGAAATGTAAACAAACAGCACCAATCCAAGCAAACCTTCAAAATGTAAAACACTCACTGCTTATAAAAATAAAACAAAAATGCTATCAAAACCTAAGTAACAGTTGCCTTGCATATTTTTTGGATTACCATCAAATGAGGTAGAATATCAGTGCTGAAGCTGTTGCATTGCCTCCAATTCTTTGTGCAAACATAAAATGGATATACCATGAAATGAGTCAAGTTAGAATGTCAGTGCTGGAACTGTACAAGTTAACACTTTAAGAATTAAATAGCCATCCACATGGCAGACACATGGCAGGTGGCAGGGATGCATAGGTATTTCTTGGCTAAACGGCTGATCCGAGGAAAGTTCACCTCATGCATTTTCCACCACATAAGGGGATCACACTCGCTGTCTGCTGGTGGACAGTTCAAGCAGCTGTGTAATTCAGCTGTGATTTTCTCTCTCTCAGACACAGCTGTCTTCTCTGTTGCTGTGCCCTTGAAAAAGCTTCCAAGGGTCTTCTTTGGTCTCTTGGAGGCGCCTTGAGTGAGTTGGGTTTCTTCTACTGTTTCAAGAGGGGGTTCATATGCAGCTGTATGCTCTGATAGAAGGGATTCCCCCTAATGAGCTGCTTTGGCTTGGATGGCTTTGCTCTCACTTTCGCTCATGTATTCAGTGCGGAAACGTGGCTCAAGCAGAGTAGCCAGAGTCAGTTCCTCAGTCACAGTGTCTCCATAACTGCTGTTCATGTAGTCCAGTACAGACTTCTTGATTGCCATTGTGAGGTCTGTGTCATTCTCCTTTGCCTGTAGGATGTAGAATAACTCAAGAACGGGCTTTACACATGAGATGTGACGTAGTCTTCAGCAGAGAATGCATCAGTAAATTCGAGGAGAGGACCTAGAGCCTTTCTCACAGAATCAAGGACTTCTACATCTTGCCACGTTAGCACCAGGTGTCTTGTTGATCTGTCAGCAGCTAAAATCTGTGTAATGGCCTTTTCTTGTTCCAACAGCCGGTGGATCATCTTTTGTCTTGATCCCCATCGTGTGGGGGATTCTGTGACCAGTTTGTGCTGAGGTAAGCCCATTTCCACTTGAGCATTCCGGAGTGCCCGCTGCCGCTTCCAGCTGTGAGCAAATGCAGCCACAATCTTTTTTCCAACTCCAACTGCTCTGTCAATCCAGGAGTCTTTCATACTCCTCTCTGAAGATAAAGAAAGACAGTTAGTCTCACTTGTTCGCTTGCTAGCTCACACACGTGCACGCGCACGCACGCACGCACGCACGCACACACACACACACACACACACACACACACACTCAGTACAACCCATGAGAATAATTGTTTTGGGACTGTCTGCTGTTATGAATAGGCATGGGGCTAGAGCAGTGGTTCTCAAACTTTTTATACTGAGTACCACTTCAGAAAATATTTGGCCCTCCAAGTACCACCATAATGACCAACATTAAAATACAGTAGTGTAGTAGGCCTACCTATTCAGCTACAGCTCTGCACAGTTCAAAAACAAGGCAGTTTTATTCCTAATAAGAATATTTATTTTCAAGCCACTGTAACATTGTAAATACACAGTTTGAACAGGTAAATAAAAAAAATTAAATGATTAAATTAAAATGTGTTGTACCTAAAAGTTAAATAAAAACTGTACTGTACTTAAATGTAAAACAAAAAAATTTTACTCAAAGATTAACTTAATGTATTGCGCAAAATGTATTTAACATTAATTTATGATTAATTTAGTGATTCCTCTGTGTACCACTAGAGGGAGCCTGAGTACCACTAGTACTCATACCACACTTTGGGAACCATTGGGCTAGGGAGTTAAAATAGAGAGGATTATCATTTTTTGATTTGTTCTTAGGTTTTTGGGGAGAAGTGACAGCCATTTCTCATAAAAAATAAATTACAAGTTTTTGTTTGGTAAATGAAACTTACCAATAGCAATGTGCAAAGATGTCCAAAGCATGACAGTCTGGTCCAGTTTTTGAGAGTGATGGCTTTAACAACATTGGCCCTGCTGTCTGTTGTCACACACACTTCTTTGTCCTCTTCTAGATTCCACGAGTTAAGAAACTCCCTTAAGCCACTTGCAATATTTAGACCTGTGTGATCTTCAGGAAAATAACTTGTCTCAAGGCAGGAGTTGTGTAGCTTCCAGTCGTTGTCGATGTAATGCACGGTCAGGCTGATATATAGTTCTGCCATTCGGCTTGACCACATGTCCGTGGTTGAGGCAAAAAACTCCACCAATGATAGCGTAGCTGCTAGTTTGTCGCGGCATGCTTCATACATCGCATCAGGGATGTCTTTGAAAAATATTTCCTACCTGGGATGTTGTACCTTTGGTCGAGCTCTTTGACCAGTTGCTTAAAACCCTCCTTTTCCACCGTTTGGATTGGCATCATATCCTTGGCCAAACAATATAACCGCATCAGTAATTTCCATCCACCGTTTACTCTTCCTGTCATATGGAGTGCAAGTAGCGAGTGCTCCAGCGATGCTCGGTTGAGTCATTTGTTTACTTTTGGGCCGCACACCATCAGCGGTTAGTGTCTCCTCCTCGTGTACCTTCATAGTCTGGTTGTACTCGACAGTGTGGTTTTGCTTCAAGTGGTAAAACAAGTTTGTTGTGTTTCCACCTTTAGTGGTAAGTTTTCTTGAATATTTTGCAAAATATTGTGCTTTGTTGGAGGTCACTTGTAACCAAACCACGTCCATACCATTGAAGTAGCTCCCTTTTTAGGTACTAAATCGTCATTGGAGGCTGACATGCTGCGGTGGGCTGAAATCTATTGAGAGAAGTGAGAGCTACTTTGGGGTCAGAATCATCACAAGAATGAAGTGATATTTGTAAACATGGGGAGGAGCAGGAACAAGCAGTGCATTTCACTATGGCATCTGCTAGAGCATTACCCTCTGAAGTAAAATCAATTTGTTTAGAATGAGCTTGACGTTTACAAATACCTACTTCTTTGGGCAATTAAAAGCCATCTACAAAGAAATATTTTCGCACTTGTCAATAGCGGTCTGTTTAATGTCAGCTCTAGGCTTGTAGGTAATTTCTATAAGTTACATACTCATGAGGCAGGCCGTTAGTTTTTTTTAGCAAAAGTATAGCTGGGTTTGGGGTGTTTATACTGGTGGATAGAAATATGGAACGTAAGTAGAATGTTTTGGTAAGATAGCGTGCACACAGCTATGAGATGGGAGGTGCGTGCTTGGGTGAAAATGGAATGCATCACATGTGGAATCAATCCAGTGGGTTCATGGCAGTTAAGTCAGTGCACGAGAGCACAGCCTCAGTAGCCATGTAATCATCCCTTTCATTCATGTATAATTTAAAAGGGAGATCTTTGATGCTCAATGCAGGTACCAAAGAGAGAGAAATTTTCAATTTTTTAAATGTAATTTCAACAGACAGGGTCCAAATAATAGGGTCCTTCTTTCAGAGAACATGGCTATGGACCAAAGGTTAAGGAATTCCATGACATCATTTGAGCCTTGGTGATAGGTTTTGGCAGGGAGGTGATTGCAGATATATATGTGATTCTTCAAGAGAACGACCTTGATATGACCTAAGTATTTCACTGATGGTTTTGCAAGTTGCAACTTTTTTTTTTTTTAAAGAAACCTTTTGACTGCTGTGACAACAGTAATGCCTAAGTGTCTGCAGTGCACTGGGCCTCTGTGGAAGAACACAACAACAGATCATTAATGAACTGATTTAAGAAAAGATGTATAAGAGGAGGTGTAAAAGATTCTAAATTCCTAGCCAATTCCATACTAAGCTTGGTTGGACTCTCTGAAATGACCTGTGGCAAAACAGTCCACATCTACCTTTTGTTCTAAAATGTAAATGCAAACCAAAACTGACTGTCTGAATTAGAAGTGAAGTGAAGTGACTTGTGGCCAAGTATGGTGACCCATACTTGGAATTTGTGCTCTGCATTTAACCCATCCAAGTGCGCGCACACACCCGTAGCAGTGGGCAGCCTTTTTTGCTGCGGTGCCCGGGGAGCCCCCCCGACCCGAGACTTGAACCCATGAACTTCGACTCTCCGACTCTCAAACCATTAGGCGACAACTGCCCCTTTTGCACCCACTTTTGCATCCTAGGAATAGACACTAGGATTGTGGAGGGATTTGGGAATGCATGCACAGAAGAATTTACTAACTGTAAAAGAAACTATGTAGAAATTAGTTCAGTAATTTACTAATCTTAAAATTGGCAAACAGCATTCGTACATAGTTTCCTTTCCTCTGGTCCAGGTGAGAGAGGGCAGTGTGTAAGGTGTAGTTGATGGCGTTGTCTGTGGGCCTGTTGGGCCTGTTGGACCAGTATGCAAACTGTAATGAGTCTTTTCAAAGCACTTCATCACTATAGAAGTGAGTGCTTCAGGACAGTAGTCATTCAGGGAAGCAGGACGGGCAGTTTTGGGGACAGGAATGATTTTGGAGGACTTGAAACAAGTGGGGACAACACTCTAAAAGACTGGTGCTTTCCTGGTGTTAACTTTGTGTAGCACCTTCCTCACATCCATTTCTATAATGACCAGTCTTTCCTCTTCTCCAGCTAGACCTGATGGTTCATTCTCACAGTTTTCCTGGTCTGTGCTTCAGAGCTTGCTCCGTGTGGATCGGTCTACCCATTGCTTCTGATTGGGGAAAAAACTTTCCAGAGCGTGTGGGAATAGACTCTCCCAAGAGTATCCAAAATCATGCCGAACTAAAGTAGGAAACAAGCCTATTGAAAGAGCATTCACAGTAAAACTGGTTTCCGTTCCTGAAATATTCATTCTGAATCCAGTGATCTAGTGATTGAAATAAGAAATCTTTGATTCAGTTGTTTATTTCCCAGTTTATTGGAGACTGATTCACTATAGAATTCAGTCACCAGTAAGCTAGAAGCATCTACAGTTAAAATTTTCATTGTAATGGAATCAGGGACAGCGGACAGAGGAATCCAGATCCCTGTACAGGTGTCTGGTTCAGCAGCAACCAGTGACTGGAAGTTCTTCCGACTCACTCGCGTATCATTATTCAAGGAGTAAATTTGTTCAATCATACAAATACCTGGGTGTTGTCCCTACCTGGACTGGTCTGATGCCATATACAGGAAGAGCCAGACTCTCTGTGGTGGCCTAACCCATCATTTTTGCAGTCTGCTGGAGGAAAACAGTGACAGAATGAAACTAAACAAGCTAGTCAGGAAGGTCTGCTCTTCCTTGGGCTGCTCACTGGGCTCTCTAGAGGAGGTGGGTGCAACTTTGCAGCTCAGCAATCGGCTGCTCTGCCCACAGTGTGGGAAAGAATGGTTCTGCAGGTCCATAATACCTGTGGTTTTATAACCTCTGCCCTCAGCATGTTGCAACACCTAGTCTCTACTCAATCTATCCAGCCACTGCATTCATTCAGTATTAGGACTGAATAGTCACTGGTTTTGTGCTTCACACATATGGGCAATAACCTGATATATTGCCCTAGCTATTTTGTTTGCACTGAAGCTGATATAACAGTCTTTCAATATACAAATATGCTGCTGCGTCTTACTTTGTCCTACATATGTTTGCATATGTACAATCCTCTGATATACAATCCTCTATGTTTTATCACATTTTCTGGGAATGGTGCTATGTTTCATTTTGTACTCTACTTTTATATTAGGTATGTAATTATAACACTGTTATCTGTCAGTCTGTATACTTTGACACTGCAACCGTCATTTATTTTTATTTATTTATATTCTTCTTCTTCTTTCGGCTTTTCCCTTCAGAGGTCGCCACAGCGAATCATCACTCTCCACCTATCCCTATCTTCTGC
>CM074935.1:8718735-8730225 GCA_037576815.1 Pangasius larnaudii
TCTGACGAGTGGTCTGTATGCTGGAATTAGCATAACAGAGATGTGGTCTGAGTAGCCGAGGTGGGGGCGGGGCTCCGTGCGGTACGCGCCGGGGATGTTTGTGTAAACAAGATCCAGCGTGTTTTCCCCTCTCGTAGCAAAGGAAGGTAGAGGTGTGAGAGGTGAAGAAGGCTGTGGGATGAGGGGGATGAACGGTTGTGAGATGAGCAGGGGAGAATTGGTTTAGACAACAAAGTGAGAAAAGATGTTTGATCTTGGGGGAGTTGGGGAAGAGTTGTGGTGAGAACGTGGGGGGGGGGGGGGGCAATCATGCTGAACCTGTTAAAGAACAAAGTCAGCTTGGTATTTCTTTCCAGACTGCCCCCACATGTTCTTGTTTTGCTTTGAAACCAGTGACTTGCTTCATGCCAGCCCACATATCTTTTATGTTGTTTTGCTCTAGCCTGCACTCCAGCTTACTTCTGTAGGCTTATTTGTTCACCCTGAATTTCAACTTCAACTACTTCTGCACTCTCTTCATCTGTTACTTGTCCTTCTGCCTGAAAGCCTGCTTCTTTTTATTCAGTAGCTCCTTCCGGTGGATTCTTGGCGATCCAGTGTTTGTCATTTGTCATTAGGAAAACAACGCACCCTCCTGACTGGAATTATAGTGTCTGTGCAGATATGTAGTCCGCTATGCAGTCCTGGTTCACATAACACTTCCCAGTTTGTGGTCTCAAACCAGATCTGCATAGCCTTCTCTGCCTCTTGTGACCATCATCTTATGCTCTTCTTTTTCACAGACTGCCTAGGGACAACAGTATGTTGGTATGTGGGTGTCAGTAGAACCAGGCTGTGGTCAGACCTTCCCAGTGGGAGCAGAGCAGATGAAGTGTATGCACCCTTCACACTTGCATACAGGAGAACCAGTGTTCTGTTCTCACTGGTAACACAGTTGACAAACTGGTGGAACTGTGATAATATAGTGGAGAGTGACACATGATTAAAATTCCCAGAAATGACAATGAAAGAGTTTGGATGCCAAGTTTGGAGTCTCGCAGTAGCCGAGTGTATGACATCACAGGACCAGTGGGATATAAACAGTAACCATAATGGTGACCATGAATTCCTTACACTAGATAAAATGGACATAAACCGACATTTAGGTGTGTATGATGCTCTGATTTACATGCCACACAGAGCCATACACACCTGGACAAACCTGGAGCAACAGTGAGGATTATGTGAGTAACAGTGAGGTTCTTCAACTTCTCGAGTGATTTTAATACCATCCTGACTGTTTGACTGGGGAACAAACATAGGGCAATTAACATGGATTTACATATAGTAAGCTGGCCAACATGCCATGCTTTGTGAGGCTCCAAAACGGTGTGTCTGAAACATTGGTAAGCAACACTGGAGCCGTTCAGTGAATGACCGTATCACCTTCCGGGGTTCCAGTACAACATGAGCACATGTCACCTGCAGAGGTTTTCTGATGACTCCTCTGTTGTGGCGTGCATTCACAATGTAGACGAGTCAGAGTACAGAGGATTGGTGGAGGACTTTGACTTGTGTTTCAGGAGCTGGAGATGGTGCAGTCTTACAGGTACCTTGGGGCCTACCTGAATAGCACATTAGACTGGACAGACAACACCAAAGCACTATACAAGAAATGCCAGACCAGGCTCTACTTCCTAAGATAGCTCAGGTCCTTCAATGAATGCAGCAGACTACTGGGGCTGTTCTATCAATTGAATGTGGCCAGCGTTCTTTTCTAGGGTGTGGTCTGCTGGGGGAGCAGAATCACTGCAGGAGATGCCAAGCACCTCAATAAGCTGATGAGAAAGGCCAACTCCATCACATGACTGACACTAGACTCATTAGAAACAATCACAGAGAAGAGGATGGTGGCAAAACTGGAGATAACAGATAAATAACTGCTTTATAAACGTCTTTATATATATAAGTGTATTAAAACATTGTAAGAAATATATAAACATAAGTCATGAGGAATGTCTTATAATATCATTACATCTATAATGCCTGTGTTAAACGAATTTTTAGTTTAGGTTTATTGGCTTAGGGTTTGGTTTTGACCTTCGGAACCACTCACCAGCAATTATTAACCACCTGAAATAGGATTTTAATAATACATCCATATTCCCAAAGGATTTCAGGCTATGAGCAATCAAAAACCACCCTGTGCAAAATAAAAATTACCTAGAGAAATCAGCACTACACAGTCTATAAAGATATACATGTATGTATTGGCAGATTTTTCAGACTTATGCATTTTTGCTCTTTAATAGCTACAGTATTTTGCTTTGTTCAGCCAATGCCAGTGATGACTGCCTGTGGTATGTGGACAAAAATGGGACCTGGCACAATGGCTTCGACTGCCCACTCATCACCTTCTGCTGTGGAAACTGCCACCATCGTTACTGCTGTCTGGATAGGATCAAGATGATCACAGAAAGTGGACAGAAACGCTGCATGCTCTTTCATCTTAGGTAGTGTGTATGTATATGTGTGTACAACCTCACTAATAGTATTTTCCAAGCCAGAATTAACATGGATAAATCATTTTATATGACAGTAACTTTTTATGACTAAAAGAGAAACCTTGGTTCACAAAGCACTTTTTTGTACTGTAATCCCAAATTTGGTTATATTGGCACTGTAATTTGGAGTAGATTGCTTGGCAGACTCTTCCCCCAGTCCTCTGCTGTCCTCTTGACCAAGCAGCAGCAAGTGCATTTAATGTCCCACTCACACATAAAGGCTTAATTGTATACAAGTAAGTTATAGAGATGAACTGTTATGGTGATTTCATGCAGGAATTCTTCTTATATTCTCCCTAATAAGTGAAAGTGTACTGTAACAGTCTGATCAGTGTTCTGTTCCTTAGTCCCTCCACTATAGCAGGTATTGCTTCGTCCATCCTACTCTTTGTGGCTGCCATTGCCACCATGGTCTGTTGCTTTATGTGCTCTTGCTGCTACCTGTATCAGCGGCACAGGCAACATGGCAGGACATCTTATGATTGTAAGTACATTTAAATACACACTCCTTATACACACCAGTTAAATTCTTTCCAGTGCAGAGGATATTTGGTGAAAGAATGTGCAAAAGCACCCTATACATAGTCTTTACGCATATATTGTACACCAATCAGCCATAACATTAAATCCGCCTGCTTAATATTTTGTAGGTCCCTCTTGTTCTGTCACAAGACCTCTGAAGGGGTGCTGTGGTATCTGGCACCCAGACATTAGTGGCAGATTTTTTAAAGTCCTGTAAGTTGCGAAGTGGGGACTTGTTTATTCAGCACATCCCACAGATGCTTGATTAGATTGAGAGTTAACACCTTGAATTCTTTGTCATGTTCCTCAGACCAGTCCTGAACAATTTTTGCAGTGTGGCAGGGTGCATTATCCTGCTGAAAGAGGCCACTGCCGTTAGGGAACACCATTGCCACGAAGGGGTGTAGTTGGTCTGCAAGTTGTTTAGGTAGGTGGTACATGTCAAAGTAACATCCACATGAAAGCCAGGACCCAAGGTTTCCCAGTAGAACACTGCCTAGAGCATCACACTGCCTCAGTCAGCTTGCCTTCTTCACATAGTGCATCCTGGTGGCATTTCTTCCTCAGGTAAGCGATGCATATGCCCTTGGCCATCCACGTGATGTAAAAGAGAATGTGATTCATCAGACCAGGCCACCTTCTTTCAATGCTTCATGGTTCTGAAGCTCACGTGCCCATTGTAGGATCTTTTGGCAGTGGACAGGGGTCAGCATTGGCACTCTGTCTGTGGCTACGCAGCCCCATACACAGCAAGCTGCAATGCACTATGTGTTCTGACACCTGTCTCTCATAGCCAGCATTAACTTTTTCAGCAAGTTGTTCTACAGTAGCTTTTCTGTGGGATCTGACCAGACAGGCTAGCCTTCGTTTCCCACGCTTGTCAGTGAGCCATGCGCGCTTGGGTAGGTATTCACCACTGCATAGTAAGGAACACCCCAACAGGACTTGCTGTTTTGGAGATGCTCTGACTGTCGTCTAGCCATCACAAGTTGGCCCTTGTCAAGGTTGCTCAGATCCTTATGCTTGCCCATTTTTCCTGTTTCCAACACATCAACTTCAAGAACTGACTGTTCACTTGCTGCCTAATATATCCCACCCCTTGACAGGTGCCACTGTAATGAAACAATCAGTGTTGTTCACGTCCCCTGTCAGTGGTTATAATGTTATGGCTGATCAGTGTATATTGTCTGTTTCAGTTACTTTTCAAGCATCCTCAGCTAATTCTTAGAAGGTTGTGATAATGTTAAAAATGATGGCTTATATAAATCCATCCACATTAACAGAGCCACATTCTTGGTCTGCTGAAAATGAGGATATCAGTTACATGAACATGCACTTTAATTTCAGCCCAGCAGATTCCTATGGCCAGCTACCCTGTGGGGCCCATGTACGATGCTTATGGTAAACCTATTGGAAATTTTGAGTACTCTGGATATGCAGTGGCACCTCAGTATCCTGGTATGCCTCAGCAGTGTCCCAGCTTCCCTCAGGTGCCATACCCCCCATGTCTTCCTGCCAATCCTGGGCCCAGTCAAGGAGGTAAGAGACAAAAAGTGAAAACCAAATATGAATACATCATTTAGAAAGAACAGATAATGTATTCTAAATAGATATAAATAAACATAAGAATAGTAGACACACTAGACATTGTTTTTGCCTTTTGCCAGTGAACTGAGCTGAGGAACTGTAGAAGTTGCAAATTGGAAATTGCTATTTGTTGTTGTATTTTGCATATTTTTCCAATATCTTGTTTAATTAATTTGTTTTCATAGTGGCTTACAAAGTTGGCAGAATCTGTCATCTTTATTCTTTATTCATTTAAGAAACCTGTGCATGTAATTGGTGTTGTGTAAGTATGAACAAACTTTGCCTAACTCATCTTTTGTGTTCATATATTTCAGCACCTCCACCATATTCTGCTTCATAGCACCCAGAACCCAGGCCACTGAGAGATCCTCCAGGAAGTGGAGCATAAAATGAGTTTGTGGCATGGGGCCCTGCTCTTGAGGAATCCTCAGAATAATCTGCAACACTTTGCAAAGTCATATTTATTATATTTATTTTTAAATAATCTCTGGAGTGAAGCATGAAGGGCCTGGTTTTGCCTGTTATTGTTTGTCAGAAGTGTAGAGATGTTTCATGTTACTGACTGGCAAAACAGGTTTCCCCCTAAAACACTCAACTTATTTAGGATTCACCAATTCTCAGTTAACATAATTGTCTAGATATAATAACGTTGGTACATTACCATTCAAAAAATGTCTGGGAGATAGCAAAAGAATTAACAGACAAGGTCGCTGGTTTTGGTTTCAAGCTTTGTGTTTTACTTAATAATTGTTACTTCATAATTTAATAATAATGTGGTGTAAATTACATGCAGCCTTTTCCTGCACCTACAGTTCATGACGATGAACCTAATATGCCCATTTTACTCTTGGAGTTCAAATTTAACTTAACAGGGTAAATGTATTACTACATTAAACATACTCACTGGTGTGTAGTCTACAGTACATAAAATTAGTCCTAATATCTTTTGGTTTTAATGGTGTCCTCTTCAGATTTTGACAGTATATCTGTTCTTTCAGTTTACTTTAACTGTAATTTTGATAAATACTAAGATTAAACAGGCTTTACTTTTTAAAATGTTTACTACACTAAATGAGACAAAAAAGGCAAATTGGTGGTGAATTTTTTTTGTTATGTACTGAAAAGAAGTTGGTTGCAAGAATCAGGAAGAAAATGAGATGTTTCTAAATGTAACATTTAGAAAATGTTTCTAAAACTTGTTATGCTAAACCAACATGAACACATTTGCTGTACCCCTTGAATTAAACATCTGTGGTACAGTGTGGATAAAAACAGATATAGCAGTCATTGTGTATTGTTTAAGTTTCTTTTACTTTAAAGCCTCTATCAACATGGTTTCAAATTAACCAGTGGTCCATTAGTTAAATTGTTGCTAACTGTACGATATATTGATTAATGATGAATCTGACAAAAATTGATTAGAATAGGGTAGTGCAGGGTGTCTCAGAGTGCACTGACACTGGCATCTCCTCTGCAACATAAACAACTTCACAGCAGTCTGGCAAAAAGATGTTAATAATAACAAATCAGGACATTTGTGCAATTCTTTAGTTCTTACAGAATTCATGAATCAAAACATCATGGGGTTATTTTTGTTAAAAGGACTAGTCAATAACAGAACAGAACAGAAGCTTCAAATTTTTGTGAACAGTTAATAGTGTACATTTTGAAGGACACAGATATGTATATACAGTAATGAAAGAAGAATATCCATTTCACTCCTGGAATCATGCAAAACTTTACTGAGGTTATATATTCTGATGAGAGTTCATCAGACTGAAATACTGACATGTAAGTCTTGCATAACTAAATTTTTACAATAAAATATTTGGTCTTTTACTTCTCCCTTTCATCATTATTCTATTATTCTCTATTATATTGTATTATTATGTTACTCTATTATGTTGTATAGTCTGCAATATAATAATGATACAAACTGCACAGGCATATTTCTAGCAAGATTTCACGTAAGTAAAGAATTAATATATTTTATGAAAGAGAATAATTTACATGTTAACATCAAACAAATTTCAGAACCTACTTTAAATTCTTTTTAATGTTTTGAACCTTTATTTCTGTTTTTCTCAAGAGTATACATATGCTGCTGCACAATGTTCCTTTGTCCTGTATCAGCATGGGAAAAAACAAACATTTCCAAACAGATGGTATTCATCTGCACAAGTCTGTGATAGATATAAAAATACATATGCAATGAAACTATCAATAAACCCATTATGGCCATAATAAAAAAATTGGAACAATTGAAGTTTCCCAGAAAGAAGACACATGAGCATACTGATCCCCTGCAGTGAATAGGATGAGAAGGGAGGCAAAGAAAGCCCAAAAATCATAGCTTCAGAATTACAAACTTTACCTGATTTACAGAAAAATATGAGTCAGTAGTTCAGTAAATATGACAAAAGCAAATGGCAAATTATTAGAATTACTTAATTTATGTAGATATGGGGCTAAAACCCAAATTGTTTATTAAATTTTATACAATTATACGATTAAATTTACTATTATTTTGCAAGCGCTCACAAAACTATATAAAGTAGTATGCAGTGCGATGCAAAGTATGCACTTTTTGTAGGTACTAACCACTGCATACCAGGAACAAACCCTCAAGACCTGCCATTTTGGAGATGCTCTGTCCTAGTCGTCTAGCCATCACAATTTGGCCATTGTCAAAGTTGCTCAGATCCTTACGGTTACCCATTTTTCCTGCTTCCAACACCTCAGCTTTGAGAACTGACTGTTCACTTGCTGATTGACAGGTGCCATTGAGATGTGTGTATATATATATATATATATATATATATATATATATATATATATACATAACACAAATACAAAACACAATGACAATGATATATACACATACACACCAATACATATATACATTTACAGTTGCAGTCAGAAATATTCAACCCTCCTCACCTTAAAAAGTATTATGGAGATGTGTATAGAATTGATGAAAACATACAACATCTCAGTAAACAAATAAAGTATATTTATTGATATATTCAAGCAATTTTGATAAGATAAGCTGACATAATTTTGAGTTTAAATGAAAAACATCTAGTTCCCTTGACAAATGTCAATGTGCACTATTATTCAACCCCCAACCTCAGTACTTGGTCGAACATCCTTTTGCCTTGATAACGCACTGACAAGCTTTTGACACCGCTGTCATAGAATCTTTGCCCATTCTTCTTGTATAAAAGCTTCTAGCTCACTGAAGTTCAATGGCTTCCCTTCTGCAACTGTTTTCTTTAAATCCCACTAAAGGTTTTCAATGGGATTTAAATCTGGAGACTGAGAAGGACACTCCAGAACATTCCAGGCCTGAATCCTTAACCAATCTTTGGTTGACTTGAAAGTGTGCTTGGGATCATTGTCTTGCTGGAGAGTCCAATTTTCACCAAGGTTCAGGTTCATCACAGAAGGCATAACATTCCTCCTCAAAATGGCTTGGTATTTCTGTGAATCCATGATGCCTGTCACACAGTTTCTGGAGCAGAAAAACTACGAAGCTACATGCTAGATAAGGTAGTTCCAATAATAATTAATTTATAATTAATTTATAATTAATAATAATTAAACATTATAAACGTATTAATAATAATTAGAGAGAAAAAGCTAGCACCCTGGTATAACAATCACACACGCACCTTAAAACAGACCACTCGAAAACTAGAACGTAAATGGCATCAAACTAAATTGGTAGTATTTCAAATAGCATGGAAGGAGAGCCTTTTAAGCTATAGAAAAGCTCTTAGCACTGCTAGTTCAGTGTAGATCTCCACCCTAATTGAAGATAACAAAAGTAATCCTAGATTCTTATTTAATACTGTAGCAAAATTGACTAGGAATAAGATCACAAAAGAAACATGCAAACAATCATTATATAGCAGTGATGACTTTTTTAAAGTCATAAAATTGGTGGTAAAAGTGGTGAAATATCAGACACAAAATTCAGACTATTAATTTAAAACCAGTATTACAACTAACCCTATAGATAATAATATAATGATATCAGATTAGAATGCTTTACTCCTCTTAGAGACACCAAACTAATTTCACTAATTTCCTCATCAAAATCATCAACCTGTATACCTATATGAAGTGAAGTGATGTGTAGCCAAGTATGGTGACCCATACTTGGAATTTGTGCTCTGCATTTAACCCAACCAAGTGCAAACACCGTAGTGAACACGCACAAACATATTATTCCAGAAACATTCAAACCTCTTCTAAAGATAATCAATTCTTTCCTTAGCACTGGCTATGTACCTAAATCTTTTAAACTAGCAGTTATCAAACCCATGATTTAAAAAAAACCTAACCTCATGTCTTTGTTACCTTCTGGCTCTCCCTTTTAGATATGCTGTCACAGATAGCTTTGCTGGAGTCCCTGCTTGTACTCTACATGCAAAGAACATTTTCCTTAACCAATACGGGACAAAAGCTTACCTAACAATCTCTCTCTCCCACTCGCTCCATCTCTCTGTAAAGCTACACATGCAACTCCTGAGATACCAGTGATCCTGACCCCTTCTTCTCTCAGTCCGGCCATGAAGTCCTTGATTATTAAGTGATCTTCTTATAGTTGCAACTGACACATTCTCTTGATGAAATTTTGGGCATTCTCCCACGGCCAGGCAGGTTTGCTGCTGTGCCAAAAACTTCTCTACCATGCTCCCAATGGTGTATCTAGGAATGTTCAAGGTTTTGGAAATCATCTTATATTCATTGCCCCTTTTGGTGCAATGAAATTATCTCCTCTCAGAGCTTTTGTGATAGCTCCTTAGTCTTCACCATGGTTGCAACAGACCTTGAACCCATCACTGGGTGGTGTTTATATAAACACATCACAGCTGAAGCAAATTAAGCGTTGTTAAGCTCTGCAGAATAGTTTAAAGTTATAAATCCTTCATCCAAGGTTCAGTGTTTTGTGCATGCTGAGATGCTTTCTGCTCACCATGTGAAATCATGTAAACATGTAAACATTGATTATATGAGTTACTGTATCCTTCCTGGCAGCTCAAACCAATCTGGCCATTTTCCTCTGACCTCTCTTATCAACAATAATATGTTTCCACTCACAGAACTGTCACTCACTCAATGTTTTTTGTTTTTTTGCACAATTCAAATCCAAGGAGATCAGCAGTATCTGAAATAGTCAAAAAAAAAAAAAAAAAAACAAACAAAAAAAACACCTGGCAACAACAACCATACCATGGTTAAAGTCACTGAGATCACAATTTCCCCCTATTCTGATATTTGATGTGAAAATTAACTGAAGCTCATGACCTGTATCTGCATGATTTTATGCATTACGCTGCTGCTATATGATTGGCTGATTGGATAACTGCATAAAAGAGCAGGTGTTCCTATTAAAGTGACTGGTGAGTGTATATGTGTGTGTATATGTATATCGTATATAAACATATTATACAGTGGATATAAAAAGTCTACACACCCCTGTTCAAAACATTTTTGTGATGAAAAAAATTACACCAAGATAAATCATGTCAGAACTTAACTGTAATTACAACTTATAAAAATTAAGTGAAAAACAATCAGAAACATTTTAGGGGAAAAATAAGAAAAAAAAAATCCCCTTTTTATAATTGGGGATGTGACTATGTTTAGAATGCAGCAATCACATTAGGATTTTCTTGACATCTTCTTGGTTTCATCTGACTGCTGAAGCCATCGTCTGCAAAGAGCTGACAAAGCCTGTGCAGGGTCTCACTATTGAAAGGAATTGATCCGGAGAGGGGTACAAAAAAATGTCCAAAACATTAGATGTACCATGGAACATTGTGAAGGGCATCATCAACAAGTGGAGAATATGGAGCAGCACAGTGACATAACCAAGAACATGAAATCCCTCCACAATTTACAAAAGGACAAAAGAAAAAACTTACCTGGCAGGCTGCCAAGAGACCAACAGCAACATTAAATGAGCTGCAGGAATATCTGAAAAGTTTACCTGACTGATTACTCACTGCATGTGACAACATGGTAGGGTGGCTGGACAGAACAAAAAACATCCAATCCCAACTAAATCACCCCAAACCATGTTGCAAAATGTGCTATGGTCTGACCAATTCCAAAAGGTATAATAATTCCATAATTTCAAAAAACACACACATCAACAAAAGTATACCATACCCTTTGAGAAGGATGGTGGAGGAAGGGCTGCTTTTCTTCAGCCAGAACTGTAGGTTTTATCAAGTTGAAGGGAATAATGAATAGCCACATATAACAGCTGGTTTTAATGCAAAACATTCAGGTGTCTGCTAGTAACCTGAAGATGAAAAGGAATTTCAGTATGACAGTGACCCAAAGCATACATCCAAATCAACAAAGAATTGCTTAACCAGCCATTTGACGTTGAATATAATATATATATTTACATTTATGACATTTACAATTATGGCATTTGGCAGACACCCTTATCCAAAGCGACTTACAAAAGTGGTTTGTAGTCTATCAAAATACATTCTGATATTGGTTTGCATTTCGTGCTGGTTGTAAGTAAGGTTGTAAGAACTGCTTCAAAATGTCAAAAGAAGAAAAAAGAGCAAGAGACAAAAAAAACAGAGATTAGTGATTTATTAAAAACTACATTTAAACTCAAACAGGCTGTTCATCAGCTGATCAAAAGTTTAAGACCATATCCCAAAAATACCGACAACAGAGCTAAAAGTGTCAAAAAAAGGACTCAGTAGTGAGTAGCCCCACCGTTATTGGTGATAACTTCAAACACTCATTTCGGCATGCTTGATGCAACTGTTTCCAGGAGGCTGGTGGGAACATTGCTCCA
>CM074935.1:8738483-8752227 GCA_037576815.1 Pangasius larnaudii
GTAAAGCTGCTTTGAGACAATGCCATTGTAAAAAGCGCTATACAAATAAAAATTGAATTGAATTGAATTGAATTGAAGTCTTGAAGAGTCCACACACAGAAGAAATAAAAAGGAACTCAATGTGTTCTCCACTGAAGTGGATACAAGATCCTTCTAAACGTGAAGAGATTTAGTCCTGTTATTTTCTGCAGGGTAGCAGGCCTATTAAAAGTAGGAGTGCCGAAAATCGTTCCTTATACTAATTAAGAAACACCTTTATGTTTAAAATTGTGTTACAATAAAATTCTAGGCTACAGCGTCCCGATAGAATTAAGCTCAAAATATCACTGATTGCTTATAATGCTTATTATGCTTATAGTGCCAATAATTCTTTTTAATAGTTTGCTTACTTCATCATAGCATAAGAAATGCTGTCGCACTTCATCACAAATAGGAAGGAGAATGTTTGTATCTAGGATGCCTTGGAGTTTTAGTAAACCACAAAAGTCCCCGTTGCCTTTAAAGGAGTGTGTACTGGCGACTAAATATGGGCATGGTTTCGGAATGGATTTCGTGGAATTTCCAAGCAGCACACAGCAGTAGTGATAGCGCATCACAGTGCCGAAACAGAGTCCACTTCACTCAGCAGCTTTTTCTTAAACGTTTGGTCTGATTTATGGAAATATACAAGGAGCGACTAACAACTACAGCTACACGAGGACGTGCCAAATAACATTACTCTATCTGTCCTGCGTCTTTCAATCTTCGTGATCATGTCTAGGAGAAAAGTGAGGGGACTCACTCGAACCGGGCGCCAGGTAAGCGAGGATCCGGATCTCGACAACTTGCTGTCAAACCTGTCGCCTGAAGAAATGGAAGAGCTACAGAAGGAGGTATCGACAGTGCCCGACCCAGACCCGAGTGAGATTGTCATAGTAGACCAAACCGATTTAAAACAAACCATTCCTAATAAAAGAGATTCCACCTTGTCTAATCACGGCGAGTTAAAGACTGGTTTGCAAAGGAACCTCTCCACCGAGGTATGAAAACGCTTCAGTTTTAGTCTTTAACCGGCTCTTTTATCATCTAGTCCTCACGTACTTTTAGCTATTAAAAGATAGACAGACAGACAGACAGACAGGTACACAGATAGAGTACTTCTATCTATCTATCTATCTATCTATCTATCTATCTATCCTAATGATTATAGTGTTTTAAATGCAACAATAGTTAATTGATAATTTGTGCATTATGATTATTTTTGTTCCCTTCTGAAAGCCTACATTTATTAATTTTTTTATCTGCAATGAGAGGAGAATAAATTATCTGGGGGAAAGAATAAGCAGCACTAATTGCATGGTGTGCTGCAAAGCTCTGATCTGTGGTGGTTCTGAAGCTAGGTTTGATGGGATACATTGTTTCATTGCTACTTAACACACTGCCTTTTAAGGTTACATCTGACAAGGCTGCAGGCTTTGCACAGCAAACAGACTGTAGCTTACAAATAGATCCATTGTCTGCTTACTAGATTTATGTTTCCACTATAAAATGGTAATTATCTGATGCTCAATGTACAGCATACTGCATAAACTGAAGTCTCACTTAATAAACTGTACAACAACGACCTGTAGACTTGTAGCTAGCCAAGAGCATGTGCAATTGTAAAACTGCACAAATGTTTACACGCTTGTTTTCTATAAATGTGTGCATGCAACTCTGACTTCATTGCATGCATATACAGTACAATATGTCACTTTGCAGTTTGAAAAGAACAACAAAGTCAAGAACAAGAACAAGTCAAAGTCAGTCATTTTATTTGTCATATGCCCAGCATGGATGCGGAATACCATATAATTCTAACACTGTTATACAGAATCTTGCTTCAGAGGGTCTGAGACTGTTAAGAGTAGTGACAGATAGCAGCATTGAGACAGAAAAGATGCACATACTCATTTTTGCCCGCTTAAGAATGAATTGCAGTCGTTGCAGGGCGCATAAGTACCCTATCCTTTTTAAATAATAGAATTATAATTAAACCATAGTAACCATATTCCATACCATAGTAATCATGGTTACTATAACAAAAAAAAAAAGAGAAACAAATAATAACAAAAATAAAAAAGATAAAGTCTTGAGTTCTGCACCATCAATCAATTACAGTAACTGTTTAAATGGGCAGTTATTCTGTGCCTGCTTCTCTGAATGTGCCTAATGGACATGCACTGATCCTTACTTAATATTTTCCATGCCACCCTCAAAGGAATATCACACAGAGAAGTGAATGCATGCATTACAATTGACCCATGCGATGTTATAATTATGCCACTTTGTGGGTACAGTTGTAACACAGGACTCCTTTTGGGTTCAGTGAAAATGTACACCAATATCACTGGTGGTATAGAAAAACTGGCATGTGATAAAAGAAGTAAACAAGTGTATGATGTTATGTAGGAAGTATGAGGTCTGTAATTTAAATGTTAAATAAAATGTTATTGTGCCAGCTCTGCCCTACTGTTATTTACTCTGGGCCTAATACATTTTCCCATGAATATTCACTAACTGGTTATGCATGAATCCATAAGATTGCCTGGCTATTTTTTCTTGCTAGGGTGAGCCCAGAAAGGAAAGTCGGAAACAGGAATATCTCAGAAAAATGGGCCTGAGTCAGGAGACAAATATTTCCAGTAATGACAGCAGGGAAGGAGGATGCCAGGCTTCCATGTGCAGTGCTCCTGTTAAACAAGAGAAAAATATGGAGGAGAGTAACGCACGAGCCACAGAGGATGCTAAAGATGCTAGGGCAAGGAGATTCAAGAGGAATGAGGAAAGTGAAAAGAAATGTGAGGTCAAGGAGAAAGAACAGAATGATGATTACAAGCTCAAAGATAAATGGGACACAAAAGAAGGCAGCAGCAAGACAAAGGAGCTGATATCCAAGCTTCAAGAAAAAAAGGAGGATTGTAAAGAGAAGGAGAGAAGAGATGAAAGCTGGAAAAGAGAATCAGGAGACAGCAAGACAAGGGAGATGATTTCTAGGTTACAGGGGAAACAGGAGAAGGAAGAAAAAAAAGAACGAGAAATGAGAGCTGAAATCAGGAAAAGACAGGACATTAAGACAAGAGGCCTTGTTTTCAAGTCAGAGGAAAACCAACATTCGGTTGTAGGAAACAAAAAAGAGGAAAGCAGTAGGGCAGATGACAAAGAGAAGACTGAAGAACAAGTAGAGTTAGTTAAGCTAGTTAGCAATGGCAAGGAAAAAGAAATTATTCTGAAGGATGTAAGGAAAAATATTGATAGTATAGATAAAGACAGTGAGATTGAGAAGAGAGATAAGGATATTAATCAAGTAAAAGAAGAATTAAAAATGAGTTCTGTTGATATTGGAAAAAAGAAAACAAAAATGCAAAATGAGATCCAAAATGAAACACCTGAATCCAATATAGAACAAAAGGTTGGAAATTGTGTGGCAGAAAATAACTCAAAAACCATGAATAAAGAAGAACAGGAAGAAGAGTCTGCTAGCATGTATGCTGAAGCTCTAGAGAGACTACGCAGCAATGACCCCAGGATGACCGAGGTCAATGTCAACAATTCAGAAGTTATCAATGTCAAAACCCTCGTTCAGTTTGCTGAAGCGCTAAATAACAACACATATGTCAAGACATTTGCCCTTGCTAACTGCCGCGCAGATGACCATGTGGCCTATGCTATTGCAAGCATGTTATGCAGCAACAAAATCATCACTAGCATCAACATGGATTCTAATCTTCTCACCAGCAAGGGCATCATGGCACTGGTCAAAGCCCTCCAGTACAACACCTCTGTAACTGAGCTTCGCTTCCATAATCAGCGGCATATCTGTGGAGGCAAGACAGAAATGGAGATGACAAAGATTTTGAAGGAAAACACAACTCTACTCAAACTGGGCTACCACTTTGAGTTGGCTGGTCCACGCATGACCATGACCAACATCCTCAGTCGTAACATGGACCGGCAGAGGCAGAAGAGGTTGCAGGAGCAGAAACAGGCCACAGCCCAGGGAAATGGAGACAAGAAAGACTCACTGAAAGTACCACAACCTGGCTTCAACAAAGGTTCTCCAAGAAACTCACCAAAGCCATCTCCGACTTCATCTCCTGTACCATCCCCTAAGTTGAATCCAAAGGCCTTTAAAGGACCTGGTGGTCCCCCACCTCCACCACCTGTGGGAATACCACCGCCACCACCTCCAATTCTAGATGGCGAGTTTCTGAAGAACTCTCTGACCCCTATGTCACAGAGGAAGCTTGAAGACAGGACTGGAGGTCGAGGTGGAGGTCTAAATTCAAGGGATCAACTTCTAGCGTCTATAAGGGGTGCCAATATTAAAGAGTTAAAAAAGGCAAGAAATAGTTTCTCATCATTTTAATCCATTTTAAACTGATGGAGTTAGAAAAACACAAAATGTCAGCATGCGAATAAATGTGTGTTAAAATATTTTTTGCATGAAAGATACTTAATTAAAAAACATTGGTAATACATTCATTCATCAATCGCTTTGTAGGACAGCAGCATTTTATACTTAGAATACATATAGTTAATAAAGCACCCTAATTTTTCATCTTTTTTTTCTTTTCACATAGGTTGCATTACCAAAACTACTGCAATAATCAGACAGGGAAAAGTTAAACACTAAATGAAGAACAGGTGGCAGACAACTCACTTTGTGAAGATCAGGCCTTGGCATCTTCTACGCGGAGTCTACTGTGGCCGATAAGACAGGCAAGGATGAATACGGTATAATTCTGTAGGATACAGCTTCAGCCCAGGATTCTATCATGAGGCATGGAAAGGAATGGAAGCCTGGTACAGATGTGGTGGTTAATAAGGTTAAGATTTCCAGCCTGTATTGATATTTGCACTAAATTAAATATTTCATATGGTAAATTGATGAATGTTTGTGATACAGGATATATGTGTATATGTATATGGAGAATTCTGCAGGCAGGAAAACTGATTCCTTTGACATTAAAATCAGTCAGTTGGCTTCTAAATTATTAGAAATTACAAGCTAATGAAAACCCTCATAACCAAATATTTTTGCTAAGTTGTAGCTTACATTTAAACAATATGGAATGTTTAATTATTTTTTCCAAAATATTTTTTCAAAATAGTTTTCAAGCTTTACTGTATTGCACAGAGTTCATTATTACACATCAATATAATATTTTATAATAACTGCTTATGCTCATTTAATGTTTAAGATACATTTCTCAGGATACTTTTTGTTATTTCATAAAAAGAATTATATGATTTTATGTCACGACAAATATTACTTATGACATAAGTATTTCATTTTCTGATAAATGATCTCATTCTACATTGAATTTCATTCAGGTGCTGATCCTCTTCCAAATTAGTATTGCCACATGTTTGAGTGCCACTTCTCTCACGCTTATGATATCAGCTGGGCAGGTGAAAATGTTCTTTTTATGTTATAGTAACTGTTGGCACATTAATGTGTTGTGCTATTTTATTGAATGTATCTGAAGAAGTTCCAGATGGTTTCAGTAAAATTATTCCAAGACTACAGTACTAAGCTTACATTAGAACTTGTAAAAGCATGTTTAAAATCTTCTTTTGTTGACACACAGCATAATTGTGATGTTATTGTCTAGTAGACGAAAACTTGTTTGGTTAAAATGGCCATAAAAACTTTTGTTACGTCCCAGTTTAAGGTTGAAACAATAACAGAAAAGTGTGACAAAAATGTGGATGAATAAAGAACACACTGGCAAAAAATTTCACAGATTTGGAGATATATTTTCACAAATATGTACACAGTCATGGTAAAATTGCGTTGCATCAGCCAAGGCCAAAATAACAAACAAACATCCAGAATGACTAAAGGAAGAGAAGCTGCCTTACCTACACAAATAAAGAAAATAAACAAATGACAAATGCTTCCCTTCCTTCCTAGCAAAAACTCAAACACCCACACCTGGTGACTTGGACAATACACAAGGATATTTACCAAAAAATGACAATACACAGTAGAAAGCTTAGGGTCATACACCAAGTTAACAAGTCACAAATTACACATCATAAACACAAGCAAATGAGCAAGAAGGCGCTGTCATTCACTTTGGTGGTACAATAAATGCTATTGCGACAATGAAATGACGAGGCACAGCTGAAACTAAACAAAGACGGTGTCACACTGAACATGCTATTGGATGTTAGATAAAGTATTGCAAAAAGAATAAGCATCTTAATTCAAATGACTCTTAAATACTAATGCTGCTTTTCCTAACTTTTATTCTTCTCTGGCCAAAAGAAATACACTGTTCTAGTGATTATGTTGAAACTTCGGAAAACTATTTAAATACTTTTCTTACTTTGGTATATAGCAATAATTTAAACCTGCGAATATGGGCAAAAAGTTTTCTCACTAAATCTTAGATAACTAAATGTTACAGGTGAAATTAAATGTCCCGTCTGTTTAAGATAGAACATTTACATACAGCTGTGATATCAGATCCCCCTCACCAATAGTAGAAGTGGTGTCAAAGATATGTCTTATTTTAAAGCCATTTATCCTGCAGTGAATCCCTTCTTGAAATCTGGAATTGGAGTTGAAAAGCAGCAGGGTAGTTTATATTCAGTTGTCTCTGACTCACCCTCTGCACCCATGAAATGCCTATATATGGTCATTCTCAAAGGCTGCATCTCATTCCTTTCCCCTTTCTAATAAGGGGAAACACAGCCAACAGTGTCCGTCTGTCCACAAAGAGAAAGAGAGAGAGAGAGAGAGAGAGAGAGAGAGATTAAAGTTCATGTCTTGGTTAAAATACCAAGGTGGCTTTGATTATGTCTTGCCATTTTCTTTCCTGGAGAGTTCCTGTAAACATGCTGTTGAACTTATGAAGGCTATTGTTCATCAATAATGGATTGCTTAGCAAAATTCTAATTCTACAGATTTTTCTGTTTCATTTAGGAAAGTGCATGTTAGCAAGCTCACCTGAAAGCTTACCACCATAATTGTGATGAGGGCAAAGGGCATTTGTGTATGTTTACTGGTACCACTCTGTGAACATTTTCATTACTATTGCCTAACAAAATGCTGACATATCTTTTGAATCTTGAAGTATGATATCCCTTTGTTTTTGTCAAAAATGGTCATAAAAAGGTAATTAACAGTGCGCGCTCCATATTACTTTCCATGGTTTTGGAATGAGATGTCTAACAGCCTCATTTAGGTGTGATGGTCAGGTGTCAACAGTCTCTTTTTGCGCAATTTGTTGTATTATAGATCCTATTTTAAATGGATTAATTTAATTAATTTTGTCATTAATCTACACACAATAATCCATAATGCCAAAGCAAAAACAAGTTAATTTATTAAAAATCAAAAACTGAAATCTCTCATTTTGATAAAGTACCAGACCCTTTATTCATTACTTTGTAGAAGCAACCCTATGATGACTGGACTTGATTTTCATGTGACAATCATCAACTGCAAATATGATGCCATTAATTCCACACTTCCTGGCAAAAACTCCATCAGATACTCGTTTCTTATACTGGAGAAACTGTAGAGCTGTGGAGAATGCAACATCTAATTTATCTGAAATCTTCCGAAAGGAGTTTTGGTTGACCACATATCAGAAAAACATCAGCAGCAATTAATGAAGAGGAACATCTGGTCCCCATCTACAGAAAACAGAAAGCAGTTCCACTACGCCCATATGAAGATGGGTCTTTCAGGCGACCATTGGTTTTATAGCTTAGCTACTCTTACCTGGTAATTGGCTACGAAGAAAGAGGGAGGGTCAAAGAGATGCACAGAGGGTAGTGCGGTGTGGTGCATTTTGTGTGTGTGTGTGTGTTTGAGAGAGAGAGAGAGAGAGAGAGAGAGAGAGAGAGAGATAGCGAGATGACTACAGTATTTACTCCCATTTTTACTTCGAGAGCAAAAGATGACCAAGATAGTTGATCTACCTTACACGTTATTTCTCTTTCCCAATTCACTAGCCATACAAACATGACCTTGCTCTGGGCATCTATGATTTTCTGTGCAGAAGCATGTATAGTATTTAAATTGGAACTCAGGAAAATCGACTTGGAACTTCGCATCTCTCCATCAACTCTTCCTTTTTTCTTTGTAGATCTCTACAGTGGGTGGTGCATTTCAGGATTTGGAGTCACAGAGTCAATGAATCACACTAAAAGCCTGATATCCAACACTTTTTAAAATTTTATTTAGATGTAGATCTGACTTGCCTCAAACACAGCAGATAGGCATTGATATTAGCCAGCGTTTTAGCACTGTAAGGTGTGAGTTCATGTGTGCTGTACAATGGTGTGTGTGAAATGTGGGCGGTTGCAGGTCCAGCTTGGTCATCGGGAGATTCAAGAGAATTCATGGCGCCTAGCCTCTCCTGTCACTGATATCACTGAATGGCTTGCTCACCAAGAGGATGGTGTCACTGGTGGTCTAGTGGCTAAGGATCCTGTGCTCTCACTGCTGTGGCCTGGGTTTGATTCCTAGGGAGGGAACCACCCTAGCCCCTGGGAGGGTACTCTCAGTGCTGGTCCCAAGCCTGGATAAAATGGGAGGGCTGTGTGAGGAGGGGCGTCTGGTGTAAAATAAATGAAGCACATGAGGTGAACAATAACAATGATTAGCATTCAAACATCTTACCACATTAATTGGTGTATCGCTACAAGGTTAAGCTATTTGTCACAAAAGGCAATTCAATATTAAGATAGTGATCTTGCACTAAAGAAATGCCATGATTTGTTTTAGTATTGTAGCTACACATATGCAGGTCAATTAGAAAATTACTTTTAATATGCTCACCCATATGTGAGGCTGAAAGTCTTTTTTCCCCACTCATTTCTCTTGCACTGTTTCTTCCTATGCAATGATATCAGCAATGAAGTAGACTAAACCAAACACATCACAGTGCAGGGTGGCTACAACAGTGAAATAACTGTATGTACAACACAATACAATTATACAAAATCAGATTAACTAAATCCAACTGAATCTTGCTCATTCATTTGAGTCCTCTAATGATTATGGCTCTTACAAATCCGGCACACATATGCTTGGCTTTTTGCATCTTTCACTGATAACAGTCTGGATGGACCATTTCATCTTTGGCACAGAGAACTTGACGTCCATTTTTCCTGAAAACAAGCTGAAACGTGAAAATCTGATGACAGCCCATTTCCAGTGTCTTTTGGTCCATCTGAGATAAGCTTAGGCCCAGAGAACTCAGCAGCGTTTCTGCATAGAATTGATGTATGGCTTTCTCCTTGCATAACAGAGTTTCAGGTTGCATTTCTTGATGGAGTGAAAGCGATTTTCTGAAGTACTCCCAAGCCCATGTGGCTATATTACTCACAATAGCATGACAGCTTCTCATTCAACAGTGGTTTCCTGCCTTGCCCTACACGGACTGAGATTTCTCTGGATTCCCTGAATTTTTTCACAAGATTATGTACTGCAGATGGTGAAAGACCTCAATTCCTTGCAATCTTGTGTTGAGAAATGTCCTTTTTCAACTGATTGACAATTCTCTCACAAAGTTGTGAGCCACGACCCATTTTTGCTTGCAAAGACTGAGCTTTTAGTGGATGTGCTTTTCAGAACCAATCATGATACCCTCACCTGTTACCAATTCACCTGCTTATTGTGGCATGTTGTAACGTGTTGAAAATGGTGTAATGTGTATATTCTGTAAACTTTCACAGATTTTTGTATTTATTGCATTTTAGAAAATATCCCAACTTTTCTGGAATTTGAGTTTGTAAAATGAATGCCAAGAAGTCCCTCATCACAGATTGATTGAAAATGCAGAGTGATTGAACAGTGTTGCTAGGTGGTTGCTCTGGCATCCCAGGTGGTTGCAATAGTATTCTAAGTGGTTCGTAGGATATCGCTAGGTGATTGCTATGGTATTCGAGGTGGTTGCTGGATGGGTGTTGGTGGATGGGGCAGTCCACTTTTAATGATCTTCACTGTATCTGAATTGACATATGATTAAATTGTACAGGAATTAGAAATGTAGACTTTGCAAAACATTCCCCCATTTATTTTTAATTCAGCACAAAAAGAAGAAGCAATAATATAAATTGGATAACAATAGTATTGCACATTGCACAAAAGCTAATAATAATAAAATTAATATAAATCGGATAAATAATGTTTAATAATAATGAAATCTTTATAAATCGGATAACAATAAGGTTGCACAAGTGAAATCACTAATAATAAAAAATTGGATAACAATATCTAATAGCTTAATGATAATAAAGTAAGACTCTTTGTGAAAAGTTGACAGTAAAATTGGCTCATATTTAGTATGGACACAAACTGGTTTCTCCTCTACTATACTCTATACACTATGGAACAAAATCTATAAACTATGAAATATTTCATAACTAGAGCCACCTGAATCAGTTACTGAAGTGCTTAATATAGCCATATTCATCATTTTCATTCATCAGCTGTGTCCCCTATTTGGGCATAGGCCGCTAACAAGATCTCTCCAGGCATTTAGATCCTGGGCCAATCGTTCCAATTGTCCCCAGCTGAGTCCCATTCTCTTGATGTCTGCCTCCAGGTCATGACGCCAGGTGTTCCTTGTTCGGCCTCCTTTCCTTTTACTCTGTGGGTTCCAGGTGAGGGTTTTCCTTACTATGCTGGATGTATATTTGCTGAGGGTGTGGTTAATCCACCTCCAGTGCCTTTGTAGAACCTCTACCAGCTGCTGTCCCATTTGCTGACACAGGTTTTGATTGCTGATGGTTTCTGGCCAGCAGATCCAAAGGATTCTTCTGAGGCAGGTATTGATGAAAGTTTGGATTCTTTTCATGGTTACAGTAGTGGTTCTCCATGTTTCCGCTCCGTAGAGTAGCACAGGCTTTACAATAGAGTTGAAGATCCTGATCTTGATGTCAGTGATCATGTTTGTGGCATCTCAGATTTTCCTCAGCTGCTGGAAAGCTGACCTTGCTTTGCCTATTCGTGCCCTTATGTAAACATCTGTTCCTCCCTGCTTGTCAGCAATGCTGGCAAGGTAAGTGAAGCTCTCCACCTCCTCTAACACTTCACCTTCTAGCCTGATGGGTGCTCTATTGGCTGATTTGACCTTTGTCGTCCCTTTTAACATCCAAAATCCAAAATATAGTTTAACATCCAAAATCAAATAATAGTTTAAGGTGGATTTTCTCCAACCATTGACAGATCATAATCTGGGAGGTCCTCTACTCTCCTGTTCTGATGGGTCACCTGAATAAAGCTATTGATGATTCTAATATAGCCATAAAGGCAAAGTGGATTTTCTCTAATTATTACAGTAACATGGGCTCAAATTTAGTGTGGTCACACTATGAGAAGTCCTCTAGTATACTTTGCTGATGATTGAATCTATGCAGTATGGAAAAGTTCATAATTAGAGCCACCTGAATATCAGTTACTTAAATGTAATATAGTTTATATATTCTGTTGTTCTCCAAATGTTGACAGTAAAATGGGCTCGAATTTTGTATGGTTTGCATACATTTGTATGAACTTTTTTATTTTCTATAGTACTTTTACTATACTCTGCTGATTGAATCGATGAACTAGGGGATATTTCATAATTAGAGCTACCTGTATATCATATATTGCCTACGATAAAGCCGTAAAGACATAGTTTAAGGTGGATTTTCTCCAAAAGAATGGACTCAAATTTACTGGAGTCACAATCTGGGTTCTCCTGTACTATATTCTGCTGATTTATGAACTATGGAATATTTCATAGCTAGAGCCACCTGAATATCAGTTATTGATTTCTATGTTATAGCCATGAAAGCAACGTTTAAGGTGGATTTTCTCCCAAAAAAAAAAGTAAAATGGGTTCAAATTTACTAGAGTCACATTGTGGGATCTTCTCTACTATACTCTGCTGATGGCCTCTATAAACTATAAACCATATTGTTTTAATTAAATCTCTAAACTATAATCACCCAGCTAACAAAAATATATCATGGGAATGTCCTCCGAACCAACACTGCAAACATCCTGTGGATGTTTTTTCTAGGGTTACCAAAACATTACAATGGCGTTCGCTGTACGTCTGTGGACCTCTGGGGGATTGTTTGGGGGCAGTCATTAAAACCAACTTCCAGGTGACTATTTAAGTATGCTCACGGAACGTCCCTTGAACATTGCCTTTATTTGACCATATGCCTACCTAGGATATTGCTGTATTATTTGCAGCATAAGGATAAACACAATATATGTGATAGGATAGAAACACTATTTATGTTTAAAGCAGACATGAAGCATGGACTTTCGGCTCCTGCCATTTCATGTGAATGCTTTTGGCTCCACTGTTTCTATTTTGCTGCAGGTTTACAGCTCTTGGTGCACAGAGCCTTCTTGAGTTGGAGCCTAAAACAATAAGCACTGCACAAAAGCAGATTAATTTTTTTATTGATTATAAGCCAACACTAATAGGATGACCATCAAAAAAAGCATAATCATCAAAATGTTATCCCGCAAGAACACAAAGTGGATGAATCTGACTGTTTCTTTGTAGTGACTGGACGTAGCACTATCATCCTATAAGAACATCCCTGTAACATTTTGGCTATCCTACAAAAAAGGAGACATATTTTGTTACCGAGGTTTTTAGTCAAATGTATTTTCCTCAAAGTGACTGTGACTCTCCTTATCTCCAGCAACAATTTCTACACTAGCAGTTTTTATTTATTCCTACATGATTCACACTGGCCATGATTTTGTAAGCTACTTTTTTATCTCTTGCCCATTGTGCATCCTTGGTAGTTACTCAATATCAAATGATTATATACTGTCAGGTCCAGAAGTATTTTTTGACAATAACAGAGTTTTTGTGATTTTGCCTTTATATACCACCACAATGGATTTGAAATAAAACAATTAAGATCGAAGTGTAGACTTTCAGCTTTATTTTAAGAGGTTCCACAAAAATATGGCATTTACCATTTAGGAATTACAGCCATTTTCAGCAAAGTACCTCCATTTTCAGGGGCTCAAAGGTATTTGGACAAAGTGAAATAATTGTAAATATAACCATAATTTTAATACTTGGATGAAAATCCATTGCAGTCAATGACTGCCTGAGGTCTGGAGCCAATGTTCTCAAAACTGTGTATAAAGTGTATATACAAATTGTGTATATTGTGGTGCTGTATAAAGGCAAAATCACAAAAACTCTGCCATTGTCAAAATACTTCCGGACCTGACTGTATATGCTTTTGACGAATTAAGACAAACAGCTGATGTTGACTGTAACAGAAGGGAGATGGTATGTCCATGACATTAGGTTTACATGGAATATTTCATTTATTAACCGAAACCTCAATTGTTGCAGGGAACAGACGCACGATTTTACCAGAAGTATAGAGAACTAGGTCTAAGGGCCAATAATTGTAGAGTTAGACAGACAGACAGACAGACAGACAGACAGACAGATAGATAGATAGATAGATAGACAGGGTGAAAATACTTGCATAGCTGATGAGCTAGACAGATACATAGGGGGTCAATACTTGAAGAGTTGAATAGACACATAAACAGACAGACAGATAGGGTGCTAATACTTGTACAGTTGATTAGATAGCTAGGTAAATACATATACTGTATATATATAATTTTATTTTATTTTATTCCATCATTCTGGTACAAGTTAATCTTGGTTTCATCAGTCCAAAGAATCTTATTCCAGAATATGGGAGGCTTTTTTAG
>CM074935.1:8775544-8785695 GCA_037576815.1 Pangasius larnaudii
AGTGTTACTAATATTTTTTTATTTGTGAACTGATGTTCAGCTGTTCTTTTTAATAGTCAACTTATTTTCGGGTCATCTTCATAAAGCTCTGTAAACACAAACACAGACGAAGATATATCTCTCATTTCATCAAGCTGAATGAAACTAACAGTCACATTTTCAGGCCATTTCAAGTTTTCATTTTTGACGTGACACAAAGCAGTGGTATCTAAGCGGGTGAGTTGTTACTTTATAATAGTCAGTAACGCCATCATTTTGTCCATTCAGGCCGAGAGCTCGCACGAAAACATGAGGCCGGATTTATCGAACGAACCTATCACATCCAATCATAACCAATCATATCCAATTATAGCGCGATGGAGGCGTTGCCTCCTCTTACGTGACTTTCCCCCATTCATTCTCAATTACCCCCCACTAAACCCACAGTACGTTATGGGGTCTCTTTTATAAGTCAATGGGCTGAGGGAAGACAAGACTCTGCTGTAACTTTACCTGCGGGTGTCGCTGTTGGACAGTGTTACTTTATAAAAACGAGCAACTTTTATACTTTTAATGTCATTTTTAGTAACACTGCCTCCCTTGCCTCCTCGGAGGAAATGCCCCTGGTAAACATACATCTATGTGACACAATCCAGATTATCAACTGAAGGGAGCACCTATTATTTTCAACACCTGGAAACGTAAAGGCATACCACATTCGGGACACATATTTAAAGATAACAAATTCATATCATTTCATATCAGGTGGTTTTAATGTTATGGCTAATCAGTATAGATATATGTACTGTGTAAACCTATAGTAGCCGAGTAAAGTTCTGCTCCTCTCTTAGTGAGACCTGGGCATAGTTTTCAGAAGCAGAATCTTCTACCATCCACAGCAATGTAGCAGCAATCCCCAGCATCAGCAGCAGTGAGCAATTCCCAGGTGAAGGAATCTGTCATAAGACAGTAGTCGGTAGCTACTGTCTTATGAATAATCTTGACAGCAGTAATGACAAGTGAGAGAGCAGTGTTGGGTCTTTGTCAAGTTTTAATAGCACTGACATAAGGGTTGATAATGCCTGATAATTTTAAGTCATTTTTTTAAATGTTAATACAACAAGCTATTTGTAGTTACCCTGACTAAAATCTTAGTCAATGTCAATTTAAACCAGTAATCAATAAAGTACAAATATAAATGTATTATAGTTGAGTTTACTTAAACACAGGAGTTGTCTCTAGGCATTTCAATGTAGATGACGTAACTCATGATGGTAGCAGCGGAATGAATTCAAAAGTCTACAGTAACACGTTGTCTGCCAAAATAATTGGAAGGTTTTAGACTGGCCAAGTCAATCACCAGACCTTAACCTAGCATGCATTTCACCTCCTGAAGATGAGACTGAAGGGAGAAACCCCCAAAACAAACATCAACGGAAAGACGCAACACACCTGGAAAAGCAACACAAAAAAAGAATGCAAGCAGGAAAAGCTTAAATTCTGATCCATCATCCATTATTCATCTTCTGATCTCAAATCCAAAATAGCAAAAACAAGAGGACTAGCCTTGCTGTTCGAATACGTTCGGCACGGACTGTATATGGCAGTTTTGTACACAGGATTGGTAGAAAGATCAAAAGATCTGACAAATTTTTCTATATGGCGTATTCTACAGAAAGTGTGTAAAATTATCCCATCTATTTTTTTTTTCTGTTTTTCTTGGTCTTTTTTCATTAAAAGGAGTGTTCACATCAAATTTCAGACCTGGCCCAATCATAATCTGGTCAATAAAGGGGTTTAAAATAAAATAAATTAAATCCTTGTGACACTCGCATAGAATAATTCATGTCTCTCAGTAACGTTCAGACAAGAAATCTCATGATTCCTTGTGGGTGTACAGAACAGTTCTTCAATTAATCTACACAGGCAGTCCATGGCCATGCCAATTCTTCCTCATTTTAACACTTAGTATAATGTGTAGATCACATACTTCTCTCCTTGAATGATGCATATTTTATTTAAAGCGATCATTACTTCAGTGGACAGAATATTGTTAACTAATTTTGAGGAAAATCTATACAAATTACTCACTTGCAGCTGTTGAAATCAAGGTGAAACGATCCATAGTGCATGAGATTTTCTACAAAGGAGTCACTTCTGAACTATAATAAATGTGGCTCTCGCAATGTAACCTTCGAAAACATTACTCCTCAGTCATGGACAGAATTAATGTTCCTTAAGCCTGGATTAACGGATGATATAAAATCCTTCCCAGATAATAGTAACAAGGTAGTTATGATTTTAATTTCCTATGTAAATCACTTCTAGTGAATCCATCTTTTGATGCAGCGAGGGGTGTTGCTAACATTACTCAGGTGGACAGACGAACATGTTACGTTTGCAACTGGCATTGTTTTTGGTATTGTGGGATTGTTTTCTGTCCACTTTCAGGTTTTTTTTATTTTAATAAAAGCAACTGAAAAATAAATCTAAAAACACTGTTTATACAGTTACTTTATTTTAGTTTCTATTATACTGAACAATCTTTGTTTGAAAAAAACACATGTAATTTTGTTATTTTGATTTGTTTATGGCATACACAAATGTGCTCACTTTCTCTAGAATACACCAAATGCTTATCAACAGCAATTATTTTTACTTTTGAATATATTAAAATAATTTCAGATTTGGCATCACAATAATTTAATAGTTATTTCCTTGTGTGCCTCGGTATTAGTTTAAAAGCACAAAGGTCAGTAATTATTTCTACCACTCAAACGCTCTTTTGTTTAATCTGAAATACATACTGTACTACATCAATTTAAGTTTTTTACATGAACACAATTTACTTACAAAATAAATATCTGCTTCAAAAATGAATACTTTATGGATATGTTCAGATGGTAAAGATGTATGAAATTAATTTACAAATTTCTTTCTCCAGAAGGGCTTAGTGGTAAAATATTTTACAACTGCAAACATGTTCAACCTTTATAAGTACAGGCAAAGCTGCTTACATTCACACATCAAGACAAAAAGCATACTTTAAAAGTGTTTTTTGAATGCCCAAGTCTCCTGAAACTTGTCTTTATTTGTTATTATTAAAAGAATGATGAAAAAACCCAGACGCATAAAAAGAGAAGCACACAGGAGGCATCTGCTCTTGTACAAGCAAAAGTGACCCTGTATTTAAATATAGAGAAAAGAAAACAACTGGCAAAAACAACTTAAATGAATGAGTTCCATCAGTGTTCTATGTAATTTTAATACCCCATGAGTTCATGGAATATTAATATGGCTTGAAAATGATGTGGCTGCTCACTGGTACTGTCTATAGTCACCAAAGGATGAGGCAGGCATCGAGGGTGGTTCCTCTGCAAACTGTGGACCTGATAAAAATGACAGAAATTAATTTCTTGGGTCTTTAAGGCCTCAAGTTAAAACATTTTTTGCCTTTAGTAAGATATGCTAAAAGCCATTCTCATATTTTGCACACTCACCATTTGGGAGCTGTGATGAAGCAAACCTTGTGAGAAGGATTCCAGCACCTTCTATCAATGCTAGCAGTATGCCACCCATAGCTGCAGAACCAACCATAGCCACAGGCCCATCTAAATATAGAGAACTTCAATCAGCACCAGCTTGACACACCAAGGGTAAATAAAGACAGCAGACAGCCAAAAGCAAAAAATGAAGGTTGTATGTCTATAGCCATTCTATAATTACAGTCTGTTTCGATTCTTTCAATGACTAGTAAGGAAATAAACATCTCACAAACTGTACTTTTACACCCAACTTACAAACAATAACAACAGGTAAAGTTCGTCACGACAAACTCTGATGTTGGCTTGACAATGCCAGTCTGAAAGTTTGAAACTGTTTCATAAGCTTCAAGATAGTCTAAAGTTGAAAGACAGAAAGAAAGGGTGACACAGTAATAAAAGTCATATACAGTCATGTGGGGAAAAAATAGTACACCCCATGAAAGCCTGTTTTTTTTAACGTAGTTAAACATATGGACATTTGATCTTCATTTTAACAATAATTAATGAGGAAAAAGTAAGGACACCCCCACATTTATTTGTAATTAAAATGGCTAAAATTACCCTATCACATCAGGTGCAAATTATTAGAACATCGTTACAGAGCATTTTGAAGGAGGCTTGCCTTATTTAAACCTCAGTCATTTTTGGTTTGCTCTTAATTGTTGAAGTGAGAGGTATCACCATGGTGTGACCCAAAGAGCTCTCTGAGGCAGGTTTGGACAGATGAGTCTAAAATTGAATTATTTGGACACCATAACAGAGGGCATGTTGGGTGCAAACCAAATACAGCATTTCAGCAAAAGAACCTCATACCAACTGTGAAACATGGAGATGGAAGTGTTATGGTTTGAGGATGCTTTGCTGCAGCAGGACCTAGCCAACTCACCATCATAGAATCCACTATGAATTCTACATTGTATCAGAAGGTGCTTGAGGAACATATGAGACAATCTGTCAAAAAATTTAAACTGAAGCGGAACTGGACCTTGCGACATGACAATGACCCAAAACATATCAGTAAATCCACCAAGGACTGGCTGAAAAGTAAAAAAACAGAGTTCTGGAATGGCCAAGTCAAAGCCCAGATCTAAATCCTATTGAGATCCTGATTTGAAACAGACTGTGCATGCAAGAAACCCCTCAAACATCACCCAGCTGAAAGAATTCTGCATTGAAGAGTGGGGGAAACTTTCTTCCAGTCGATGTCAGAAACTGGTAGATGGCTACAAGAAACATCTCCTTGAGGTTATTTCAGCCAAAGGGGGAAACACTAACTATTAGGGAATGAGGAACTTTTTCCTCAGTTGAAATACTCATTTTTGTTGATTTCTTTTGTTTAATAAGTGAAAACAAATTGATCTTTTGTTGTTTATATGCAATTACATTACTTTCAGCTACAGGTACAAATTAAAACACGATCAGAAATAGAAATTTTGACATTTCTTAATAAAGAACTGAATATTTAATGGGGTATCCTCATTTTTTCACATGACTATATATAAAAGCCACATATAATGGCAGTCTGTTCCCGTGCATGTGACGTCAATAGAATACTCATAATGCAGTTCTCCTCATAGAGCTAAGCATTTTAATGCATCACGTCTATGTTATTTTGGGGATTAATGTGCATGTGACGTCACTAGAGTACCCACATATTTTATTATTCACACAGTGTTTAGCGTAACATTAGCTCACTTATTACCAAACACAGCTAATTTTATTATTCACACATAGCAGTTAGTGCAAGGTTAGCTTGTTTAATAGCAAACATGGCTAATGTTATTATTCACACACAGCAGTTAGTGTAACATTAGCTCGCTTACAAGCAAACAGCTCATTTTAAGCGGAGTGAGAGTGATACACGTAGAATGATAGAAAGAAATATGGAGAGTGTGTGCGCTCCTGTTAGGTTGACAGATGGATGGAGAGGGTGTGTGGCATTGATAGAGAGATAGATGAAGTGAGAGTCTCATTGAGCCAAGCGGTTTAATACGTCACATATATATGTTGTGCTAGTTTTGTGATTCCACTTACTTTGGGAGTTAACATGCACACAAAATTTCCCATTTTTGTCTATGGGGCCGGAATAACGTCATTTTCTGGACATGTCCATTGAATATTTCGAAATGTGACATGTATATGCCAGGTCTACGCCCTAAGATGTACCAGAGGATATGTGATATGAGCATTTCAGCTGAATGATGGCCGAGCTGCGACACGTGTTTTATACCCCATACATTCTCTATGGGCCATTATAATGTATGGTCAACAGGCAATTATATACTATATATTACAACTGGCAATTATAATAGTGATGCTTGAATTGCACAGCAAGTACCACTATTAATAATAATAATAGTAATAATAATAATATCATATATCAACAACAACAATTATTATTATTATGATTGTAATTTATGCGATAAAAATAGTGATGCTATAGGAAGCAGCAGCAGCACCACCGCTACTACTACTAATAATAAGCTTAATAAGAACAGAATGTTGGCTTTGTCAAGCCAACATAATAAAATGGACACTCAACTATATACTTACTTCTTGCAGCAAGAATAGCGCCCGTCATGGCTCCACTAGTTATTGAGTTCCATGGGTCCTCTTTTCCACGCAATTTCACTAGGCCACAGTCTATCATTGAGAAAAGGCCACCCCATACAGCAAAGCTACCTGCAACAGTCATATTTTAAACACTAATAAAATACACATTTTATACAGCTCACATTTACCTGCCTGCCTCTCCTTATCTAACACAGCAAATACAACTTAAAATTCTGATATTTTACTTGTACATGTACGGGATAAACCTCAACTTAAACAAATGTTTCAGATTAATCATTATTCATTTTTCTATAGTAATGTTTTCTTATCGCTTGATCTTACTTTCTTTGCGTTATGTGATGGGAACACAACACAAGCACTCAGCCAAGATACAAATGGTACTGGCTTTGCATTTCTTGCCTAGCTGTGCTGTTTGATGGAGAAGAACTGTTCACGGAATGGAGGATTGGACAGAGGACTCAAAAATGCTGGGGTGTACAGTGTATTCATACCTCCTAATTGTGGAGCCCTGGTTCTGATGGCCGTCAAGCTCCCTCTCAACCTGTGGTTCATGCCCTATGATTAAAAACCATAAATCCATCAAGACTAAATTAACAGATATGGTTGAGATTCCCAAAAAGCATTTTCACACACACACAAAATATAAAAGTCAAAAAAGGATTAAAAAGTATAAAGCAGCCAAACATACAGAAGGTGAATTTCTAAAGCCTTTGACAGCCTGAAATATTCCTCCACCTAGGGCTCCCATGGTGAAGGCACCCCCACAGTCGTCTACTATCCTCCAGGGGCTAAAAGAAGAGGATCATAGGTAAATCGGAGGGTGAGTCAAATGAAAATTGTTTTTATTATTTTGCATCGTTTATTACAAATAGGTGTCACAAAAGCGTACAATTTACATAATCTCCATTGCATTCAACATAAGCACTCCAGTGCTAAACATGTGTCCATATTTCCCCCAGTCCATTTGCGTATGCAGCCACCGATGCACCATCTATTGCATTTCTTCATCCTACCTGAAGATCATTCCCAGTCCCTCCTTTAGTGGTCTCTACTGGTTAAGTAGGTGCATTGAATAAGATTTGAATGATTTTTTTTTACTCCATTCCCACCCATAAACATAAATATGCTCCCTCAGAACCCATGGTCGTTCAACTAGCGTTAGCATTACCTAGGACTGTCATGACATCACTTTCAAGCACACTATATAATAAACAAACATGCAAAATTCAGCTCATAATGATTTGAGGATGTTCACCAGTGCAGTTGCTCTATTTATAACAACTCTTATGAGCTCTAAGCTGCAATATTAGCACTCTGAGGGTAGAGTGAAGGAGGGGGAGTGTCTATAAAATGACTGACAGGAGGCCTATCTGAAAGACAAACAAGCGTTCTGGACTGGCAGACAGTTTTCCAAACGAGTTTCCTCAGCCACATAATACTTTTGTCTTAAACTGTTTTTTAAAAAAATTATTTCTACATACTTTTGTACATATGTTATTTGCACTAGTAAGAAATTTAAAAAAAAAAATGACTTTCACCTTTAACTACTATGAAAAAATGTGAATTTAGGAATTACAGCAATCCCAAAAATAATTTGAGCTTATTTTCCCATAAAACCTTAAAGGAGAATTCTTGAATAAACTAGAAATTAATATAGTATTTGTCATGGTATGTATTAGATTGTTCTCATCATTTGGAAACCACTCACAGCTGCTGAGGATGGCCCCACACGGACAGACTAAAGATACATGAGATTACTGTGGATGGCACCACTTCATAACCATGAAGATGGCTTTGAACTTCAATTGACACGAACAGTTTTGCTACGATGGCTTAGGACAGTAATTCCCACAAACAGTTTTGCACTCAAGTCTCCATCAGTGAACAGTTGATAACTTCAGCAACATAAGATTTGTCTGAAAACTATAATGATTTTCCTGTTTACACAATTGCACCTTTTGACCATGTACTACACAGTTATAGAAGGGAATTATTTATAATTGTACTCTGTCGTCACCCAGATGACGATGGGTTCCCTTCTGGTTCCTCTCAAGGTTTCTTCCTCATATCGTCTCAGGGAGTTTTTCCCTTGCCACAGTCACCTCTGGGTTGCTCATTAGGGAAAAATTCATACATTTAAAATGTATATCCTGGATTTATATATTTCTGTAAAGCTGCTTTGTGACGATGTCTATTGTTAAAAGCACTATACAAATAAAACTGAATTGAATTATTCTGTTGCGCAGGACTATATCGCTTACTGTCCATGGTTTAGCAGAATTCAAGATTTTATGTTGTGTTCCTTTATGCTGTATTGCAATACATAATTCAAGCATGGGAAATCTTTTCTGCGATTGACCAATCTGGAACTCTGAGTGTGACTCTGGGTGTTTCACCCTTGGTCCGTTTCAGTGTCCAAGTGGTCTCATTCATGACTCAGCGTTTTTTGTGCATATGTTAACGTGTATTTTGCCTACCCCAATCACTCACATCAGCCAGTAGCTCTATAGCTTGAATCATGAATTGATTTTGATGGTTTTGTTTTACTTCAAATCTGTTTTGCCTGCTCTGTTTTTCAGCCAAATCATAGCATTACAGCAAATGATAGCATCATGTAAAGCAACCATTTTGAATGGCACTACTCAGTGTTACTGTAGTGTAATAGCTGTGTAAAAGAGTCATGGTGTGAACAACAAGTGGTCAGAGAGCTCAGCAATACTAAAATGTCCAGAAAGAGAATTGAGTCCTCTTTTGAGTCCACTTGTATTGTGAACACCAAAGGCACTGAGGTCATTTGCAGCTAGTTCCCTTTTGGGTACACTAACAGGAATAAGTATGGTTCATTTAAAAATAGCTATATGTGAAAACACCCTCAGACATCTTACGAAGACTCACCACTCTTGGAAGAGAAACACAGCACAGGGCTTGAATTTTGGCATGGGTTTGCGGGAATTGCTCATAATTTAAACCATTCTCGCAAGTTTAACTTGTATAATGCCAGAAATTCCTATAAAAATGTATTTGCTTCATCTCAGATCAAATTATGAAATACATCAACAGAAGCGAAAAAAGAAATCGCCGGTTCAAACAGTCTGTCTTTATTTTAGAGTTTAATTCCACAAATAGCGATGCAGCGGCCATCTCTGACTGGCGTTGAGCCCTGCAGCACATCGGCACTGATCTTATTCACACAAGGCTGTGTGACGCGCTCTAATATTCTGAGTCATAATGAGCTGCTTGTGAAGATAATGTCGGCTTCCAAATTATATTTTAATCCCGAATTTCAAACATTAAATGCTGTTTTGCTCTTTATAGCGTGTGAGCGGATAGCGCATGCCTGCGAACTCAACACAGCAGCAACGAAGCGCATCATCTCCCTGTCTTAAAATGCGCGTTTTATCCAAAGTTTGAAGGAACATACGACGGTATGTAAAAAATAGTCTCCTGCTTACTGATATTCATCTCTCACGTAACAACCCATGTTTCAACTGCGAGGAGACCCAACAGCTCGGTATGCAACAGATTTTTCCTTAACTGTTATTTAATTTATGTCGAAATAAACATAATTCACTAAAACAATTTTTCATCTTGGAAAGCTTTTTTTTTTTCTTAAATAAAAAAATCTGACACTCTGACTAGATAATTTCACAACGCTTAAATATTTGAAAAAAATAATTAGGCTATATCTTAGAAAGCTGAGACATTCCTTCTTCATTCAGACTTAGAATAAGCCACAGGAAAAAAGTCACAAGCAATGGAATAAGTGTGACTGAAATTGAACTGAAACACATGAAAGACACTGAAACAGACATTAATACAGAATTTAAACTGAGTTTAAATGTCAGTTTAAAAAAACAAAAAACAAAAAAAAAAAAAGAAATTGAACTGAAACTGGAATATATGAAATATGAGATTCTGAAAGGCATTAATATATAGTTCTAATACAGTTCTTAATGTCAATTTGGAGGAGAGCATGACAAATTTTGTTAAGCTGTTTTGAAAACCACCATACATTAAAATCTGTAGACATAAATAAATGAAGATTATTAATTT
>CM074935.1:8810311-8820879 GCA_037576815.1 Pangasius larnaudii
GACGCATGTCTTCCCTGTGCCCTGAGAGATGGTGGGACCAGTCGAGCGGTGCTAGAGGACCGGAGGGAGCGTGGTGTTTTCTCTTACAAAGTCCCACAGTTATGGAACAGCCTTCCAATTAGTGTTCAGGACACAGTCTCATTTTTTAAAGTTTAGGCTGAAAGATTATTTGTTTAGTTAAGCCTTTTGTTAATAGCTTTTTTCTTAAGTACAGGCAAACTGGTAAACTTGCATGCTTGGATGCGGTCACCCCCCACTCTCATGTGTTCACTCATATATGTTGACAGTGGAGTGGTTGGCCACTTTCTGTCCTAAGATGCCCTCATGTATGTGTTACCTTTTGGCTCTCCATCTTGGTTATGGTGTCATAGCTAGTCTTGCCACTCTATACACAATCTACATCTAAAACCATTACAAGAGCATACCTAATAATCTGTTACTTCTATCCCCCCTCTCTTTTGAGCTACATGTTACTCCTAAGACACCAGTGATCCTGATTCCTTCTGCCCTCCTGACCTGCCTGATCCAACCTGACACTCCACTTCTGCATGGAGCCTCGCTCACCTGAAAATCACTCACTGCTGCTGAAGATGACCTTACCTTGGATAGCCTAAAGATCACTATGAAATTACTGTGGATGGTACCACACAGACAGTATGGTAAGATGGCTGTGGATGTTCTTTCTTGGATAGACTAAAGACAGCACTTGCTAAGAACAGTTTACACTCAAGTCTCCATATTTGAACAGTTGATAACTTCAGTCTGATACAAGAAACTTCTAAGTTAAAACTCTAATGATGCTCATTTATAATCACACTACTCCGTGTCAATCAGATAAGGATGGGTTCCCTTTTGAGTCTGGTTCCTTTCAAGGTTTCTCCCACTTGTTGCCTCAGTGAGTTTTTCCCTTGCCACCATTGCTTCTGGCTTGCTCATTAGAGATAAACTTAAATTTTTATATCCGGATATCTGTAAAGCTGCTTTGTGACAGTGTCCATTGCTAAAAGCACTAGAGTTTCTTGTATCAAACTGCAGTTATCAACTATTCATTGAGGGAGACTTGAGTGTAAACTGTATGTGGCATTGCTGAAATAACACCCACAGCTGTCTTATCTGTGTGGAACCTATCCACAGCAAACCCATGGTTATCTGTAGGCTATCAATACAGGGCCATATTCAGCAGCTAGTCATGGATGGCAGCTCATTGGCTGAAATTAAATACCTGCAAGCCTGAGCTGCACTATATCCCTGGAGATGCTTCCCCATGTTAAGATGATGCGATCTCCCTGGACAACTCAGCTGCCAATATATTAGCTATACCTGTCTTGAAGCTACACTCAGTGGCCATGTAATCAATTCCATCAATACCATATACAGTAGGTGCACTTCATAGATGTACAATAAATTGAACTCCACGGTTCTATGGAACTTAACACCAGGAATAAACAATAATTCTAATGACAATGTCAAAGGCCTTTAATGATTTAAAACTGCAACCTATTTCCATTTTTAAAAATTCTAATGTGCATGCCAAGGGTTTGAAATGAAATGGTATACTAGTAAAATATTGGTTACACTACGTTTCTCATTACATAATTCAAGTTTAAGTTAATGGTTACAAGTTTTGTATTTTCATCTAGATAGCTTTCCAAAATGTCACAAAAACAAGTCTTGAGATTTTATTTGTACAAATAAAATAAAGAAAATGTACACTGAGACTACTTTTCATTATTACAAAAGAAAAGTTGGTTAACTAACAGAAGTGAGACTAAGCAATAAAGCAAGGGTGCCTTAGCAATTATTTGCATTGTTCCCTGGTTTGTAAGATGCCTGGAAGGTTCTTCTAGCCATCTCAAGAACTCCCTCCTTGGTTCTGTTTCCCCCAATGAAGCCACTGGCATGAACAAAGACACAATCAGGGATTCCACTGAATTGGGATAAGGCATTGTCCCTAAGCCCACGCCATTCCTCCAGGAGCGACAGCCTGTGTAATAAGTGAATAAATAAACAATTGGTGAATTACAGGACAAATGCCAGAATACCTTCATTACAGTGACAATTCCATAGGAAAAAAAATACATAGAAATATAAATTTATGTACATTATATGTAACTATGTGGACACCTGACCATCACACCCACATGTGCGCCTGCCCAAAACTGTTGCCACAAAGTTTGAAGCACACAAATATCTAGAATTTCTTTCTATGCTATAGGATTAAGAATTCTCTTTACTGGAATTAAGGGGCTCACCTGTTCCAGCATGACAATTTCCCTTTGCACAAACTGAGGTCCATAAATACATGGTTTATCAAGGTTGTTTTTGAAGAACTCAAGTGGCCTGTACAGAGTCCTGACCTCAACCCCACCAAACATTTTTGGGATGAATTGTTATGCTTACTGCATGCCAGGCCTTGTTGTTCAACATTAGTTCCTGACCTCACTAATGCTCTTATGGTTGAATGGGCACAAATCCTTCCTTTCCTGTCCAAGACCCTTAAAAGAACTGTTTTCAATCAATTCTTACACAGAACAACCTCCTGGACACAAGGAAGTCTGACTTCAAATGCAGACACTCCTCGAAGACTGCTCTGCTTTCCGTCATTGATGTCTTATGACCAGCAAGATCATCTGTCATCATCTTACTTGACCTCTCTGCTGCCTTTGACACTATCAATCATCAGATCCTCCTGACACTATCAATCATCAGATCCCCCTGTCAACACCTATCTCTCAGGGAGAATCCTATCTCTCAGGGAGATCCTTTAAGATTTCATGGAGGAGAGAAGTGTATGAATCTCGGCAACTCACAACTGGGGTTCACCAGGAGTCAATTCTGGGCCCACTGCTCTTTTCTATTTATACTTCATCCTGGGGCCTGTGATAGAGTCTCATGGCTTCTCATATCATTGCTATGCTGATGACATTCAGCTCTATTTGTCCTTCTAGCCTGAGGAGCCATTGATCTCAGCACGCATCTCTGCCTGCCTGTCTGACATCTTGGGCTGGATGAAGAAACGCCACCTTAAGCTCAACTTGGCAAAAATTGAGCTTCTCGTCATCCCTATCTGCCCCTCAATCAACCACAACCTTAGCATACAGCTAGGCTCAACCACATCCAAGCCAACCAGGACAGCCAGAAACCTTGGGATGACTTTTGATGACCACTTGAACTTTACAGACTACATTTCAACAACTGCACAGTCCTGTAGGTTCATTCTGTTTAACGTGAAGAAAATCAGACCCTATATCAGTGATCATGTCACACAGCTACTAGTCCAGGCTCTTATCTCAAAACTGGACTACTGCAACACACTACTCTCAGGCCTACCAGCCAGCCCGATCAAACCCATCACATGACTCAGAATGCAGCAGCACATCTTGTTTTCTTCAAGTAAAAAAGGACCCACGTCACATCCCTCTTCATCTCCCTCCACTGGCTTCCTGTAGCTGCCCACATCAAATTCAAGGCTCGCATATAAACCCAACTTATACTGGACCTTACACCTCTACTCTGTGCACTTTGCTCCTCTAGCACCCAATTAAAAATCTTGCATGGTACTCTTAAATGGTTTACTTGTAAAATGGAGTGTCTTCATTTTCAAAGGCTCAAAAGTAACTGGAATCAGAGAGCAGAATAGCAGAAACTTTAGGAGTGGCCAAATCAACTATATGATACATTCTTAAAAAGAAGGAATGCTCTGGCGAGCTCAAGACCACCCAAAAGCCTGGAAGATCATAGAAGACAACTAAAGTCTGAATGCTTAATTATTTCATTGGTGAAGAAAAAGCTTTCAAAACATCTAGCCAAGTCAAGAGATGTCTTCATGAATATAAATACAGATGGTTTACTTCTAGATGCGAAGCACTGGTAACACTCAAGATTACAGATTTCAGGCAGTCATTGACTGCAAAGGATTTGCATCCATGTATTAAAAATAATCCTAATATTTATGATTGTTAGTTTGTCCAATTACTTCAGAGCCTGTGAAAATGGAGAGACTCTGCAACAAATGGCTGTAATTCCTAAATGGTTAATGCAATATATTTGTTAAACCCCTTGAATTAAAGCTGAAAGACTACACTTCAATAGCATCTTGACTGCTTATCCACTGCGGTCTGAATTTTCTTAATTTTCATCATTTAATTAGTTCAAAAGCATGGCTACTTTCAGCCAACCAGCTTTCAGCAGGCATTTCATATAGCTAGCATTGAGCTGGTACAAAACTTGATAAGTAGGTTCATCTACGGTCTCTTTATTGTTCTATGTATCTTGGCAAGAACTGGCAACTGGGGGTGCTATTTGTGACCTGCTTGGACCCTGCAGATTGCCACTTACAGCTATATTTATTAGGGGGCCAAGCACAGAGGAACCATACTGTTTTTGTTTTTCTAATTATTATTTTTCTCCACTAAAACTGACCAAACCGACCAAACCGCAGACCAGGCCGTCAGGTCCTACAGAAATGAAACTTGGTCAGTATGTAGTACTCCCTCCCACTACTCAGGCAAGAGACAAGAGTCTGATCGGCCTAAGGGTGGCACTATAATGAAGAGTTTAATGTGTTGGCTCATATCTCAAATACCATACATCCAACAGTGAATTTTGTTTTTTGCTACTTATTTGTTGGGTTCTCAAGAACCATATTTCTCCATCCACTTAGATTTTTAGCTAATTTGAATAATATGGAAAAACTTTTTTTTAAATAGTATTTTTGGCCTATCTTCACAACTGTGGGGTCAAAATATGCAGGAGAGTGTCATTCTCAATAAATCTGAAAAAAATGTTGAGATATGAAACAATATGACTGCCATATTTCAATCAATTCTGGTTTACCCAAACAGCTCTAACTCAATTTGTTTGCATGAATTTGCATGAAACTTGAACCATATATACAGGACAAGATTCTGAGGTCATGTTCATAATTTAGGGATTGGTCATGCATAAGGGGCAGAGCTAATTTTAGATAATTTTTATCCAAGAATTGTATGTCGAATTGAGCTGAATCTTGGTACACTACATCTCTATGCTAATCTGCAAGTGAATCTGAGGAACCTGAAAAAGGCCAACCTACCACAACTCATGGTCAAACCTGTGGAAAGCATACTGACATACTGTATTACATATGTTTAAAAATTTTTTTTTTGGAATTTCGCACAATGATATCTTTTGCAATTATTTAAACAAAAACATTAAACTTCACAATTACATACAATAAAAGGATGAAAGGAAGTGAAATCCCAGTAGTAATAGCAGTAAGTACCAATTTAAATTCAAAATAAATACATAAATAAGTAATAAAATAAGCAGAAAATGAACTGCCAACAAGACACAAAAAAATCTGACATCTCGCCCAACCCTAACTCAGCCTGACAGTGGCTGACAACAGAAAAAAGTAGAGCATATATATATAAACTAATAACATTTTTGAATAAAATAAAATAAAAGGGGACCAGTTATTTTCAAATAACAGAAGTTTTTTTTTTTTAGTGTATACATGATTCTTTCTAAGTGTAATGTGCTAGTCAACTCAATTTAATTCTTGGCACATCTGGTTTCTTCCAAAACATTAAATGTTTTTTTTTTTTTTTTTTTTTTAGCAGTGATTATCCCATAAGAGACAAACTGTTGCTGCACCAATGTAAGACAGAAGCTCCAAATATAACTAATATAAGATTGGGCTCAAGATGTCTGCCAAGACTGTCTGAATAAACCTGGAATATTTTTGTCCAGAAACTTTGTAACTTCGGACAAAGGGCATAGCAATAAGACAAATTTTTGTATCTAGGGACTGACATTTGTCACATTAAGGGGATATTTCACACCCAGCTCCTCCTCCTAGGCCAATTTAATTTTCTCCATGGAGGGTGGATTCAGATGTTCCAAAGCATTATACAGAAAGGAGATCACACCACTTACCCTAGAACAGTCTTTCAAAAATACATCCAGATATAAAAGTTTGGGACTTACATAGTAAGGCATGGGAGTCTTAACAAAATGTCTAATCTGCAGGTATCTGAAAAAAATGCTGAGCAGGAATATTATATTTCTCATACAGTTGTTGAAAAGAAGCAAACTTCCCACTCAAATATAAGTCACTTATAGTTCATAGCCCTAAGTTTTTTCATACCACAAATGCACCATCTAACATGGATGGGAGAAATGAGAAGTTTGCTGAAACAGAAAGTAAAAAAGACATTTGGGAAAAAACCTAAAATGTACCCTTAATTGTTTCCAGATGTGAACAGAATTATGAATGAATATAATGTGATTATGTGATGACACACCAAGTAATTTTATATTCTGAAAACATACCAAATATATTTATCAAATTAAGAATATCGGAATGCTAATTTTGGGATTAGAAATAAAGTACATTGTCTACATATAACAAAGTTTTATTGTTGTATTTTTAGTATTATATCCCATAATGCCTAAATGGGATTGAATAGCCTCAGCTAATGGCTCAATTAATTAATTTAATCAAATAATTAAATTTGATACATTTGTACATGTATTATTGAGTTGACAACTTATTTTAAGAAGTTTGTCAAACCGAAAATAAAGAAATGTCTCAGCTTATTAATATATGGATTTTGAACAGTCTTACTTTCACCTAAACAAAAAAGTATGAAGATAGTTAAACTTGAAAATCTAGTGAGCAAACTTAAAAAGCTGAGAACAGGGCTGGACCTTGTCTGAACATACCAAAGCCAGACCACGCCTATAGGAGGAGAGGCAACAGCAGAAACAAACAATGAAGGAATGAGCGCGAGTACATCAAAGGTACGTGCTGAGGAGCTTAACTATTTTTGATTAGTTTTACTAGCAACAGCTATCAAACTATATCAGCACACAATGCAACACATCATTGTCACAGGACACAAAATTTTAAAGTAACTTTACAGCCTGCCTCTTGCTAATTCGACCATTTGAAAGTTAAGCTAGCTAGCTACCGTCTTCTAAGTTAGCTACAGCATGCCCTTTGCTAATTTGGAGTTAGTGAAGTTGACCTCTAGCTATTGTGTGTCTTCAGTTTTCTTATGTTTTGTTTTACAGTGACAGCCGAATGACCGTAATTGGCACTGAATGTTTATAGCATTAGTTCAAACATGTTTGAGAATAAGTCTTGCTTCGTCCTAATTTAATTGATGAAAGTTTGTGTATCATCTGAAATTTTCAACTAAACCTGTAAAAAATATAGGTTACTAAACTTTTTTTCTGCAGAGGAGTTTGATTTGACAACATTGTTGTGTTGTACTTTGAAGATTAACTATGATGTAGAAGTGTCATTTTGCTCATTCTTATTTCAGTTCTTGAACGATCTTGTAATGTTTGTACGTAAGAATATTTTTTTTATTTAACAATGTTTAATAGTTAGACATGTTTAGACACATTTAGACACAACACAGTTACAGACCGTTTTCCTGAAGTTACTGTTTTTTTAACTGAACACTACATTACAAATCAAAGCATTATAGGCAACACAAGTCAGATTGCTGCAAGGCTGATGCTGAGCAAGCACCTCAGCACACCAAAAAAATTAAGTTTAAGTAATTGGCCTACCTGTAAAACTCTTTAGTTTTTAAAATGAATTGGATATGTAAAATTTGCTAATCTGTAATGCCAAGGAAGACTGATCTCTTAAAGCATTATAGACTTAGACATGGCCATGGTGGAGAATTTCTCCCTTGTCTTTATTGGGAGTGTTATTGCTCATTTAAAACATGGGGCAGCCTGTGAACCCATCTATCAAGAAGCCACTCGACATGCGCAACAGTGGCACGAGCAGAAGTCCTGTCTTTTAAATGTCCTTGTTGCTCTTTAAACACTATATCCACAGAAAGAGAATACTTTGAGCACATTGGCAGTCATTTAAAAAAACAGGAAACTCTCTTGGTGTTTTTGAAAATTGTTCTTTCAAAACCAACTTTTATGGAACATATGCCTCTCATAGCAGCCGAAAGCACACTCCCCACTCCCTGGATGACTTCAAGCCTGAGCTTTTGCAGAGGAATGTAAATCCTTTAAATGCATGGGGATGATCCTGTTGTTGAAGATACTCAGGGAGCAGTGAGCGAACTTACAGATGAAGAAATTGGAGAACTGCCTAACTTAACTGAGAAAAATCTAGCCCACCTGCTGATGAAATTGGAACGCATATTCATTGTACCACAAAGGTGTTAGAGGAAGTTAGTGGAAGAATTGCACTTTGTATCTTCATCAGCTTCAGGTCCTATTTTAAAAGAGATTTTACAGTCATGCTTAAAGAACCATAATTGTGAGGTTGGTGATTTGGTAATCTTAGAGATGGTGACAGACCTATGTTCTTATTACAGCCTTTACTAATTACTTAGGCTAAGAGATAAAGACCTTTTTTTTTTTAGTTCAATGATAGGATGGACACACCTATAGGAATACTTTTGGGACACATTCAAGGCATACATTAGAGGATGAATTATTTCCTATCAAGCATCCAAAAAAATTAGGGCAGAACTAGTGTTATTAGAATCCCAAATACAAAAATTGGATACTGAGAATGCTACCAATCCATCTACTGAAAAGGACAAAAAAAACCCTGTGCTTAGATACAAATTTAACCAAATCTCTATGGAACAATTCCTAAATCAATATAACCTTCCCTAAACCCCCTTCTCTTCACATTGCTTTTTTATAGAAGGTTATATTGATTTAGGAATTGCTCCATAGCCGTAGGATCTAAATTCCACTTGGGCAGGTACAATGACTCATAGAAACAGTGAGAAGCTCTCCTGTTTCTGATCTAATTTTGTATGTAGTTCATTCAGTCTCTAATTGGCAGCGTTGCTGCGCTGGAGGTTTCTGAGGTTTATCACCAAATTCAAAGTATTTTTGCTTCATATATTGAAAGGATTTGCATATCGTTGACAAGAGATTTGGTTAAATTTGACCAAATTTTAGATCCACGTCTAGGCTGAAAACATTTGTTCAGGCAAGTTTTTGTGAATATTTTTTCCTTAGGTAAGAGCAGGTCTTGAGGGTTCACAGGCCTTGAGTGTTGTGGGGAACTGGGATGTTTGCATGCTGTCATGTGAGTCATAATTCTGTATGAGTGATAGAGTAAAGGATTGATTCTGTCATTGATCGGGGAACGACCGTAATTGCTGAGGGAGTGATTTCGGCTCAAATAAGGGGTGGAATTTAGATTTGGATTCTGCCGACGGTTCGAGTCCGGCAAGGGTTACTAGGGAAAAGTAACTCCTTTTGCGAAGCTTTGAGGAAAGCCGCCTTTGTTACTGATGAGCTCGACGTTAAGGGAATGTGTACACGTAAAAACAAATCACCAGGGTTAAAATACGGATTATCCTCATTCCTGTACGCTCAGATTAATAGTGCAGACATGGGGAACGGAAAAAACAAGAATGTTAATTATCATGATGACTTTGTAAAAGCATGCAAACATCCTAACGTTTAGTTTAAGATAACTAATTATGGTCCAGGTTCTGTAACACAATTTAAACTTTGGGTGGAATGTAGATTTCCAGGGAAGGGAAGTTAAGTGAATGACCATTAGCAGGTTGAAAAGAGAGATTAAATGTACGAAAGGGATGACAGAAAGGAAAACAGAGAGAAGTTGACTACAGTACACTTAAACATGTGGCTTGCAGGAGCGTGTATTTAGGCTTAAAGGTCAAGCCCTCACATACAATCTAACTCTTCTTCTTCTATGCCTGTTTAGAGTCTTAAGTCTTCCATAGGTCCAGACCTGGTTGGTTGGTTCACCCCGAACCAGACCGCCGCCTCAGAACAGTGATCCAGTTTTCACCACATCAGCAGCTGCAACCAGACCCTTTCCCATCACCACAACCCGAGTAGACCACCCGCAGCAACCAAAACAGAATGGATAAGACAAAGATCCCCGTGTGTAAGCAACAAGATGGAGAAACCGTGTCCCAGTTCCTTACCCGCCTAACCAACATGTCATATGAGGAACATCTCAGAAACAGTTTCATGAATGGCCTGAGAGAGGCACGAAAGACAAAACAAATGTGCCTCACATGGGACACGGGAAAGCTCACTTTGCTTGAACAGCATGCAATACACACAAAAAAACTGCTGAATGCAGAGAACCAAAAGAGACTGAAAAGGAAAGATGATCAAACACACAAAGCTCAGCTGACCATGTTGCAAACGGAGGGGACTCAAAACGAACACCGTCATAACGACAGACGTCAGGGCAGAGGCAAAGGAAGAGGACGAGGGAGAGGAAGGGGTCAAGAGTGGGGAAATAACAACGAAGGCTGTTTTATCTGTGGAAAATATGATCATTGGATAAGAGACTGTCCACAAAGACTGAAGTCGAGAAAGCGGGACCAAGGTGATTGGGGTATGGCGGGAGGTCCGGGTAAGGGATGGGTGAGTCAGCTCTTTTAATGCTTAGCAAAGAAGAAAAGCTTGCGCTAAATTTTCCTTTCTCCTCTGATAACTCCCTTTCTGATAAAGCTGTTAATAAAAGAATTGAGGGAACATATGCTAAATATGATATGCCTAGCTATAAGAAAATGCCCACTGTAATCTTGACAGTTGAG
>CM074935.1:8850109-8865467 GCA_037576815.1 Pangasius larnaudii
TTGTGAATCCATTTATTTCTGTAAAGCTGCTTTGTGACAGTGTCCATTGTTAAAAGCGCTATACAAATAAAATTGAAGAAGATATCCACGAAGGAGCTGGGAAGTGGATTAAGGTGTTTGAAGAAGAGACAATGGGCAAGCAGTTGGCAATTGTAGATATCAAAGCACTCCTTGCTAAAATTTAGGAGGATTAAGAATGAAAGAGATCTTCACATCTGCTAATTTACAAAGAGCAGTGAACTCTCCAGTGATGGATGGGACACAGTTTGATCAATATTGTCCACTCCTATGGCAAACACTGAGGGCAGAGTATCCATCTCGCACAGACCCAAGGTCGCTGAAAGGGGAACAGCTGGGAGAAACAGAAAATCCCACCACTTATGTGCAGAGACAACTGAAAAGATGGAGACAAGAACTGGAAAGGGACTGGAAAGGCAGATCCTGTGATGTCATCATTGTTCAGAACAACAATAATGGAGGCTATGCCACCATTTGTAAAAGCTAAGCTAGAAGATGTGGTTGGCCTACATTCTAAACTGCACAAGGAATTTTGTGATCATGTGACTCATGTGGTTGAACAATACAGAAGGAATGAACGAAAGCTTAAGAATCAAGAAAGAGAACTGCAAAGAAAACTGGCACAACTGCAGCTGACAAACAAAAATAAGAAAAAGGTCCAAGCACCTCCACCAAGTGGAGGAAGCCTCATCAGCAGTGATGGCTGCTCTGAACGCACCATCACCACCTCCGCCACCTGCTGTTCAGCAAAGTGTGCCGGCTGTGCCAGTTGCTTCTGTAGTCCCACCCACCCTGCAGTCCCAATTATTAATGTCTATCAGCAGCCAAATAACATGAACTGTCAAAGACGGGTAATTCCACAGGTGGTGGTGATCACTGAAAAAGCACAGATGTCCATGAGTGAGACAGTCAACTCAGAGTCCAAGACAGCTGAATTGTTGAGAGAAATGGAAAAACAGGTACCAGCTAATTTGTGGTCTCAACATGTTAGGTCTAGGTCTAGTGATGTCTGCTAGTCCAGTAAGAATTAGAATTAAATCGGGTGCTGAAATACCTAAAAAGCAACAATATCCACTGTGCTCTGAAGCAGAGTCAGGCATTAAACAAACTAGTGAGGGATTGGTCCCTGCTGGAGTCTTAGTTGAGACAGTGAGTTATTGTAATACCCCAATATTGCCCATTATTAAAGCTGACAAGTCAAAATGACGTTTGGTACATGATTTGCATGCAGCATGTTAGAGGATCGGCCGGCAGAAGTTCCCAACCCTCACACATTGCTAACTAATGTTCCTCCTGATGCCAAATATTTTACTCTAATTGATATTTGTTCTGCTTTTTTGTGTTCCTCTGGCTGAAGAAAGTAGACATTTATTTGCCTTTACATATGCTGGGAAGCAATACACATACACAAGACTTCCTCAAGGTTTCAAACACTCACAACATGTATTCAATCAAGTTCTTAAGGCTGATTTGGAAGATCTTATGATAGATAGCACACTGTTGCAATAAGTAGATGATCTGCTGATTTGCTCCACCTCCTTGGAACAATGCCATACAGATTCCATTAAGGTACTTACTAAATTAGCCCTAGGAGGACATAAGGCATCTAAAACTAAGCTACAGTGCTGTCAGCCACAAGTTGAGTATTTAGGACGATTAATTGCATACAGAACTAAGGCAATTGCTCCAGGCCAGCTAGAGGGTATCAGTAAAGTGCCACTACCACAGACAGTAGGGCAAAAGATGACCTTTTTAAGAATGACAGGATTTAGCAATTAAAACTGCACCTTTGAGGGCAATTAGGAGAAAGCAGGACATCAGAATTTGCGTGCACCATTAGTATGGAACAGGAAGCACTGTTAGCTTTTGAATCATTGAAAAAGGAGCTTCAGGCTGCACCAGATTTAGCCACTCCAGATTATAATAAACCATTTCATCTGTATGTAGCTAACAGAGCCAGTGGATATGCATCAGCAGTGCTAATGCAGGAAACATGCAGTGTTAGAAAGAAACAGCCTATTGCATACTACAGCACCAAACTGGACAGTGTAGCACAGGGATATCCTCCGTGTTACCAATAGGGACTAGCTGCTTTATACTATGCATATGGAAAAGCACCTACTGTGACTGAGTTATCCAGTGATCATTTACACACATCACAATGTAGTGGAATTATTAGAACAAGGGAGATTTGTTCTAACTCAGACTAGGTGCTTAGCTTACTCGTCTCTTTTGAAGTACACAGACATCACTATTAAGCGTTGCACTACGGTAAATCCAGCTGACAAGGTTCCTTTAGAACATGATGGACAGCCTCATGATTGTGTAGCTAACTCACTGACTTTTATGTGACTTCGACCTGACTTCCTTCGACCTCACCTATTCTAGAAGCAGATGTTGAATATTTTGTGGATGGTTCTTGTTTCAGAGACTACTTGGGTAATCATGCAGGGTTTTCAGTGGTGAGAAGACAGAATGAGGACATTGTAATGGTGATTTCACAGCATTGTAAGCAACCATGTTCTGCTCAGTTGGCTGATTTGAAAGCTCTTACTGCAGCATGTCAGTTAGCTAAAGGTCAAGTCGCAAATGTATATACTGACTCTGCTTATGCTCATGGTGTTTGTCATTTATTTGGGGCTGTCTGGAAGCTGAGAGGATTTAAGAAGAGTGATGGGACACCCATCCAACATGCTGAGCAAATAGTTCAACTGATTTCAGCTATGATGCATCCAAGGTGTTTAGCAATTGTCAAATGTCAGGCACATAATAAAGGAAATGATTTTGTCATCAAAGGCAACAATGCTTACGTATGCTTTAAGGCATTTTATGACCAAAACACTTGTTTTTTCTTTTGAATTAGTACACCAAGGAAATGTATAATATGAACAATGTCCTGGCAATACACTTCCTAAAACGTATCTTATCTGGTGTGTTAAGTATGGGTGTACATATTAGTTTAATTACAAAAGACAATCATTATGCTTTAGTGTGCTTGTTATTACAATAAATAGGCCTATATACAATCTTTTACTTCTCTGCCTTGTTGTTGGTTTCACTGTTTCCATAGCTTTTTGTTCAGCCATTGATAGGGAGTAAACCTGGACGCGAGGGGGCATGGCACCCAGAAGCAACTCAATGGCACAGTCGTAGGGCCGGTGTGGGAGCAGCCAGCTTGCTTTAGCTTTGTTGAACACTCCTTTCAGGTCCTGGTATTCAGCGGGAAGAGAAAACTGAGCCTGAGCCTTAGGGCTTTTGACGGAAGTGGAAGAGAGTAATTATGGGGAGTCGGAGGCAGTGGTCATGACCGTGTGAGGATCAGCATGCATTTTTCTGGCCATGAAATGAGGGGGTTGTGTTGTTCCAGCCACAGGAGTCCCAGGATAACATGATGTTTGGTGGAAACCGTGACCAGCAGGGTGACATACTCAAAGTGAGTGGCTCCGACTTGGAGGAGAAGAGGTTGGGTGCGACGAATGATGGGTCCGCCATTAATGGTTTGGATTTTACAAGGCTGATGTAGGGGCTGAGTTGGAATATTGAGGTTGTGTACTATATCCCGGTCTATTAAGTTTCCAGCTGAGCTGGATCAATAAGTGCTGTCAAAACAGAAAGTAAACCTGAGTATCTGAACATCATTGGTAAAGTGAAAGCTTGATGACATACTGACTGGCATTGACTCACCATGAGCGAGCAGTGGCTGGAGCTCCTGCTTGTGTTGGTACTGGTCCAGCTTCTGAGCAGACATTGTCCTATGAAGTGATCAGGCTGCCCAGTAGAAACACCTGCGTTTGCTGCCCTATTTCTCTTGTTCCTTGTACGCACCCCAGCTGCACGGGCACAGCTACATTACTGGTACTCGGAAGCATACCCTCAGTTCAGAGTGAGTGATGGCTGTGGAGCAGGTGGTCAAGGTGGATAGCTAGGTCTATGAAAGAGTCAGGTGTGAGACGTTCATCGTGGCATGCCATTTCCGTCAACACTTCCGGGTTCAGCCCTTGGCTAAATGTGGCTATTAATGTGGCATTATTCCATCCACTGCCTGCCGCTATTGTGCAAAATTCAAGGATGAATTCAGCCACCTGACAGGAACCTTAATGGAGGCTTAGAAGCTACTCCCCTACTTCCTTGCCCTCTGGGGAGTGGTCGAAAACCCAGTGAAACAGTTCCGTGAACCGTTCATAAGACGATTTAGGCTCACCTCCTGGTGCCATACTGTAGTGGCCCACTTCAGTGCTTTCCCAGTGAGCAGATTTATGAAGCGGGTGATTTTCTGTGACTCTGACATCCCCTCATGGCTGGTGAAATTAAGGGAACGCTGTAGGAGGGCCCCTTTACAAAGTGAGGTATCGCCAGTGAATTTCTCCGGAGCTGGCAACTGCATACTGACTGTCGATGTGGGAGCATGAAGCACAGCGGTGGAGGCAAGGGCTTGAGAGAGGAGGTTAACTTTGTTGTCTAGCTCGGGAAAATGCTGCTGCTCTCCCATCAGGTGTCCTTGTACGATAAGAGCATGGCACAAATCTGTTTCACCCGCTCATCCATATTTAGGCAAAGTATTCTGTCATATAATGAAGGCACAGACGGATGCAATTGCAGGTTAGGCAGAATATTTAATGCACAAAACACAGGTAAACTAATCCAAATCGTTTGGCAGAGTCAAAGACAAAAACAGGCAAAAAAAGGTCAGGCGATCAGCGAACAGGGTAAACTAGACAGGACAAAGGCAAAAAACGGGAGACAGATCAGGTGAAAAGTCACAGATGCACAACAGGAACAAAAGGCTTGGTATGGTCAGGTGTACAAGACAAAGCTGAGGGTATACTTTGCAAAACATGAATGGATAATGTTCAATCAGAAAGCTTGGTGATCGATAGCAGGTAAGTGTGTGTGCATTCTGGGAAGTGTAGTTTGAGGTGGCAGTATTACTAGGCCATGGAGCTTGTTGGTATATGGAGTCCATGAAGCACTGTGATGTGACATTGTTTTTCCTTCGAGCTTTTCTTGCTTTTCATATTAACAGCATAGTATTGTATATAATTTTCGGACTTACTGGAGCATGGTAAACCGTTCTCAAGATTCATGTGTTAATGAAAACCTCCTTACAATCCATGAACAGGAACAGGAATGTGTTTGCTAGGGCCTAGGAGATAGATATATCAGTGGCCTGACCTTGAGTTGGCAGCCTATGTTTAAAGTATGGACTTTTTGAGTATGTAGGCAGTTAAGGACTGAACACTGAAGGGACAAAACCTGTGTAGGTACAGGAAGCTTCAATAAAACTATTCCTCTTCTCCAAGTTTGTGCTTGCTTGTACCTTTATTAAGAAGACCCCTTTATTAAGAAGATGGGGCAGTGGTAGCTCAGTGGTTAGGACGTTGGGCTACTGATCAGAAGGTCATGAGTTCGATCCCCAGCACTGCCACGCTGCCACTGATGGGCCCTTGAGCAAGGCCCTTAACCCTCAACTGCTCAGTTGTATAAATAAGATAAATGTAAGTCGCTCTGGATAAGGGCGTCTGCCAAATGCCGTAAATGTAAGACAATCAGAAAGTTACTTCACAATCCATCAATGCATAATCTGTTATTTTAAATATATTGAATGAGCCATGTTGGTCATCTTTCTTGCATAGATTCTCCCACACAATGAAATATCAAATTCTGAAGAGGAACACTAACAGTTATATTGACCAGCTCCTTAGCCTGCTGATGTATAGTTGTGGACATGCTAGACTTGTCCACAAATATTACTGGTAAATTGTTTATTTATTTAACATTTACCTTTGTCTTCAAAAAACCATGCAAATTGTTCTGTGACACAAAGCATCAACTTTCATTTGGTTTAGATTGTAGTAAGCTAATAAATACCATAGTCAGAAATCACAGAGGCCTTGTATTTACTGCAGTGTTCTGGATTTGCATTTAATTTCTGTAAGTCCTCCTTTCTTGAAGCCTCGGAACAAAGACTGCGTAAGAAATTGTCTATCCGAAGTGATGTGTTTTCTACAGATGAAAGGGATATAGGATTAGCTAGAGGAGTTGAGCATCACATCAGACTATGAGATACCAAACCATTCAGGGAACACTCTAGACACATTGTTCCTGCAGTTATTAAAGACATATCATGCCACTTAAGAGCTATTAGCTGCTAGAATCATTAAAGAGTCAAGGAGTGTGTACACATCGCCCATTGTGATAGCAAGAAAAAAAGAGTGGAGCAGTACGAATGTGTATTGATTACTGAACTCTAAAAGCTTGTACTGTCCCTGATCAGTATACCACTCCAAGGATTGAGAATGCCCTGGACTGTTTGGCGGGTGGTTTTCTGTACTGGACCTTCATAGTGGATATTATCAAATACCCATGGTGGAGGAAGATAAAGAAAGACGAATGCCACAAGGAATTACTGGAGCTCTTGCCAAAATTCCAATGGTTGATGGAAATTTGAAAGAGTGCAGACTAAAAGTTTCTGTCAACCCCGAGTTAAGTGTTGTGCCACATTGTGTCAGCCACTGGTATTTCACCAGACCCAGCCAAAAGAAAGCAGTAACGTGCTGGAAAACACCTACTGATCTAAAATCCTTGCAGTCTTTCCTAGGTTTCTGTGAATTCTATCGATGTTTTATAAGAAATTACTTATCAATTGTGATAACTTTGATAGGGCTCAACAAAGGTGACAGCCAGAAAAAAGCAAGAAAGCCCTGAGAGAAAAGCACTATTACAAAGAGGCAGAACCATTTGGAGATCGTTGGAATGAAACCTGTGCGGAAGTCATTCACTGTCTTACCAATGCTCCTGTACTCGCTTTTTAGCCGATTCTGCCAAGCCGTATGTTCTGCATGTAGACGCCATTATGAGTGGGCTAGGTGCAGTTTCGAATCAGGATAAGTCCAATGGACTTAGGCAGGTGGCTTATGCAAGCAGGAGGAGGAGAGCTTCAGAACAACGTTACCCTGTTTATCAACTCGAGTTCTTAGGGCTTAAGTGGGCAGTTGTGGACAAGTTCCATGACTATTTATAAGGTGCCCAGTTTGTGGTGAAGCCTCACCTATATATTGTCCAGTGCCAAGTTGAGTGCCACAGGTCATTGTTGGTTAGCTGCTTTAGCTACCTACAACTTTAGCTTGCAATACAAACCAGGGAGACACAACACTGATGCTGTCTCCCTACTCTTGTGACACAACCGATTGCTCCAAATGGAAGGAAATACCTCAGCCAGGGGTCAAAGCCATTTGTCAGTTAGCATGGATTCCTATAAGTGATGAATCAGTATGCCAACTTGTAGATCAACTAGGTGTTTCACCTCAAAGTATCCCTGAAGCCTATTCATATCCTACCACTTTGAGCCTTAAACAAATGGAACAGTTTACTAATGCAGAGTTGAAGAAAATGCAAGATGAAGACTCAGTAGTTGCTGTAGTGAAATGAGAGGTAGAGTTAGGAAGAATAGTTACTGCTCTAAAAAGTTCTGATGCCACTATTGCTACAGCGTCAAGGTCATAAGTTGAGTATACGGAACAGACTTCTGCATCGAGTCACCAAAAGTGCAAGTGGTAGAGAAAAGGTACAACTTGTCTTGCCTGAGAAGTACAGGGCACAAGTTCTACATTCTTTGCATGATGACTCTGGACATTTGGAAGTAGAAAAAAACAACTGAACTCCTGTAAGATTGTTTCTGTTGGCCTAGAAGGTCTACAAACATACAGCAGTATATCAGGAATTGTGGCCGTTGCATAGCTAGAAAGACCATACCACATAAGAATCACATAACCAGCAGTGGACCATTTGAACTAGTGTGCATAGATTTCTTGTCCATAGAACCTGACTCAAAAGGTATCAGCAATGTTCTCGTCGTAACAGATAATTTTACCCATTACAGTCATGCGTTTCCAGCTAAGGAATAAAAAGCTCTAACTGTAGGCAAGATGCTTCCCTCCCATATTCACTCAGATCAAGGACAGGATTTTGAAAGAAGTCTGAAGATGCTGGGAATCAAAAAATCTAGAACATCTCCCAACAATCCACAAGGGAATCCACAGCCCAAAAGATTTAACAGAACCCTGCTCTCCATGCTTGGTACACTTTAGTGGAGACGGGTTGAACCAGAAGGTAACGCGTGATGATTCTCTGTGTCTTATTACTGCCAGTCTACTTGTGCCTCTTTGTGCTTTCAGTGAGTGCCATAATGAGACAGATAGAGTGGCATAGCTGGTGGACACAGCCTGCTTCACATACACACACTGGCGCACACACACTGCAGAATGTGAACTTGAGCGAGCGAAAGTCACAAGTCTGTGACGGAACCTGTTCTGTTGATTTGTACATTTTTGCTGAGTTTCAGCAGCATCACAGTGGAAACTAATACCATGTTTACGTATATTTGTACCCAGAGATAGCATACACAGTATAGAGGAAAGAGCAGTGGGCCTAGGACAGAGCCTTGCGGAACACCAAACTTTACTTTAATATGCATAGAGAAGTCACCACTTATAACTGATAATGATTAGTCAAATAAGACCTGAGCCAGAAGAGGGCCATTTCTTTAACTCCAACAAAATTTCTAGAATATCTAGAAGAATTTTATGATCTATGGTGTCAAAAGCTATGCTAAAGTCAAGCAATACAAACAAGGAGACACAACCCCGATGGGAGGATAATAGTAGGTCAATTGTCACTTTAACCAGTGCTGTCTCATTGCTGTCTACTGTGATGAGGCCTAAAGAATGACTGATAGATTTTTTTAGGAAATGTTATTCCTATGCAAGTATGAGCATAACTGCTGTGTTACAACCTTTTCTAGGATCTTGGAAATAAAGAGGTTTGATATTGGCCTGTAGTTGGACAGCTGATAGGGTCGAGGTCAGGTTTTTTTTAATAGTTTAAAGGATTAATGGGCATAGCCAGCGCTAATGGAATAATTGATTATTTTATGAGATTTGATTGCTTCTGGTAGTATCTGTTTGAAATGTGTGGGTAAGGGATCTAGTATACAAGTTGATGATTTTGTTTAGGAAATTAGTGAAAGTAGTTCAGTCTCTTTAAGGGGAGCAAAGCATCCTAATCCCTGGTCTAATGTGTTTATATTGTCATGTACAAGGTCAGTTATCAAATTGTCTGTCTTTAATTTAATAGTCTGACATTTTCAATTTTGTCACTGAAAAAAGTCATTGCTACTGCATAATGATTGTGTATATGCTTCTGTGGTGGTCTTATTTCTAGTTAATTTTGCTACAGTATTAAATAATGATCTAGGATTATTTTTGTTATCTTCTATTAAGGTGGAGAGATATGCTGATCTAGCAGTACTAAGAGCCTTTCTACAGCTCAGGAGGCTCTCTATCCGTGCAATTTGAAATACTACCAAGTTTATGTGACACCATTTGCATTCTAATTTTCAAGTAGTCTGCTTTAAGGTCATTATAAAGTGTGCTAGTTTTTTCTCTCTAATTGTTTGAGTTACATTATCTAGAGTGTATCAGAATGTTGGCTCTAAGTATTCAGTCACCTGATCAGGTTCTGTGGGGCCAGACAGTGATCCAAACACTGTGGTTTTTACTGTGGTGCCAGAAGGGCTGGTTTGAGTATTTCTGTAACTGCTGATCCCCTGTCTCTAGTGTTTACTCAGAATGGTGCAATAAAGTAAAAACATTCAGTGAGTGGCAGTTCTGTGGACAGAATCCTTGTTGATGAGAGAGGTCATCGGAGAATGGCCAGTTTCTATCAGTTTGAGCTGATAGAAAAGCTACAGTAACTCAGATAACCACTCTGTACAATTGTGCTGAGCAGAAAAGCATCTCAGAATGCACAACATGTTGAACCTTGAGTCAGATGGGCTACAACAGCAGATCACCATGTTGGGTTCCACTGTCAAGCAAGAACAAAGAGTTGAGGCTGCAGTGGGCACAGGCTCACCAAATCTTGACAGATAAAGAGGAAAAATGTAGCCTTGGTCTGATGAATCTCAATTTCTGCTAAGGCACGCAGATGGGAGGCTCAGGATTTGACATCAACAATATGATGTCTTGACCCAAACTGCCTTGTGTCAACAGTTCAGGGTGGTGGAAGTGGAATAATGGTGTGGGCAATGTTTTTTTGACACACTTTGGGCCTGTTAATACCCATAATTCATTGCTTGAATGCCACAGCCTATTTTTGTTGCATCCCTTCATGGCTACAATTTACCCATGGCTACTTCCAGCATAATAAAGCACCATGTCAGAAAGCAAAAGTCATCTCAAACTGGTTTAATGAACATGACAATGAGTTCAATGTTGTTCCATGGCCTTCTCAGTCACCAGATCCGAATCCAAAAGAACACCTTTGGAATGTGGTAGAACGGGAGATTCACAGCATGAAGGTGCACCTAAGAAATCTGCAGAAATTGCATGATTCAATCATGTCAACATGGACAAGAATCTCAAAGGAATGTTTCCAACATCTTGTGGAATCCATGCCATGAAGAATTGAGGCTGTTTTAAGAGCAAAGGGAGGCCCTACCCAGTATTAGTATAGCACAGTATTAGTTCCTAATAAAGTGCTCAGTGTATACTTTGAATATATTCTAATATTCAAAATGTATATTAAATTCTCCAACAATTGATGCTTTGTCTATGGAAACAACCAGGTTTGACATGAAATCCACAAATACGTGAAGAAATGCACAGCATGGCCCCGGAAGTCTGTAAATAATAATTAGTGGAAATGATTGGGTAGACTTATATTTTGTTGCTACATGTTATGTTAGTATAAAGAACAGATGTATTCAATTCATGTCCAGGTGTGTGATGGCTAGAATATCATATAAATAACTGCAACGCTTACTCCTCTGCCAGTTAGATGAAGGCGATGTACTGTATATAACTGTATCCGGGATGACTAGCATCATTTAATGCTACATACTCATTTGGTTTAATCCACGTTTCTGTTAAACACAGTACAATAAACTCCTGAAAAGTAATAGCTTCATTTACAATAAGCATTAATAGATCTAATATTTAACAGTACTAGCTTCAGATTAAAGGTGTTTAGCTCGGGGAACTGACAGTCTCAATATGGTGGAACCTGAGTGATGGTTCAAGGCAGCTAGCAGACAGATGGTTTAGCCTTCTTGTCTGCTCCCTGGTCTTGGCCCTGGATTGTCACAGAATAACTAGTTTTTTACGATTATGCTGCCGAGTAATCCATTCGACCCACTGTGACGGCTCTAATGCCTAATGTAGAGTTATGAGTTCTTTCTCTGCCTAAGGCATCCTGACTTTCCCTAAAGAAACTATGCTACTCTAAGCTTCTCTAGCATCACCTCTAATGCTGCAGTCTTCTCCATCAGAGAGCTAACTAATATATATTTATCACAAATAAATCTTTTACTAATGATGGAGGAAAAATGACTAAACATCTTGCACTCAACACACTGAACAAGTTGAATGTTTGCCATGTAAAATGTACCTTAGTTGAAGCTTTGATGATTTTAGGCAGATCCAAATTGGATGGCTTCTGTTTTGCTGTCTTTAGACAAAAAAAAAACAAAAAGCAGTAGAAGGGGAGAGTGAAAAATATAAAAAACGAAAACAATAGCACAAAATTATTGATGAAAAAAACGGTATAGTTTAAATACAGCCACAGGCAAGAAACTCCCAGCAAACGATTAGAAAATAGAAACTATGTCACCAAGAGGTCCCTTCTGCCTTGGATGGACCTTTCCTGAAATTCCTACCTGCCTCCTCCACTTCAAGTGTTGATATGAAAGCCCATGCTGAATAAATAACCCGGTGTGTGTGGAAGTATAATAGAGAGAGCTCAGGAGACAGGTGAACATTGAAGGCGCTTTGGGGTTTTTTTTTCACAAGTGCTTTTTAGCAAGCTCTTCACAACTTAATGGAAAATGAAAACTCAGAATCAATATTTCGGGGCATTGTTCAAGTTTTGCCTCGTTCAGCTTCAGTTTTCAAGCTCATGCTCTGTGTCTGTGTGTGTTTTGTGTCCTAACTCTGTCTAATGCATCAGTCTGCGAAACAAAAGGGACAGAAACGTCCCCACAAAACTGCTTTTGGCTGGGAAAAATCCTGCATGCACGACTCCATCCACTGGAGTAGATCTGGTGTTCCCCTTGTCAGTCAACAGTCTGGTGACTTCCAAAAAATTTGGTACAAACATATGATAATAGCCAGCCAGCTGTGAAAACTGCCTCTCCACTTTTTGGGCTTAGGTTTTGGGCAGGCCGCAATCACTGCTGTCTTGTCCATTTGAGGACATACCTGTCCATGGACCTAGTGGAAGCCCAGATACTGTATTTCCACCCGCCTTATTGCACACTTCTGTGGATTTGCTGTGAGTCCCACCTGTCTCAACCCAGATCGCAGATGACTCCAATCCACATCCACATTTCCTCCGGCAGATCTGTGTAACAGTCACCTCCTATATGGCAAATCTGCATTAAAGTTGCTTTTATAAAACTCTCTTTTTTTTAATAAATGTTGTTTTATGAATCATCAGATGAGTAATCTTTTTTTCATTTCTGATTACAAACATTTTTTTTAAAAAAAATGAAAACTGCTCTTAGCACATGAATATCTTAAGTAAACTTAGGCACCAATTCAGTTGAAGATACAAACTGAAGCGGGAAAGTGGAGGGGTCCTGAGTTCCAGGGTAAGTTGTTTAAATTTCAAATATATTTACTCCGCTATGATATATAAATTTGGAAAGAAACAAAACCTAGCTAGACTTTTTTTTTTTTATTTTTAAATTGGTGTGAATAATATAATACAAGCCAGCTGTTGCACACTTGCACTTACTTAGCTCCTCCAACAGCTATTCTAATATTAAGTGAGCAACAGCAAATTGTCCACTTTAAATTATATATCCTTAATGTTGAGTACAAAACAACAATAACACCAGAACACTGAAATACATGTAAAATGCAATAAAATGAAAGAGCTGTGGCTAACTTCCTAAAAACAATAACTAAGTTACTAGCTAGATAATTTGATTCAACTAGCTAAGCTCCATCCATTTAACTTTAACTATTTTAATTTGCTTACAACTTGGTTATTAAATTGGTTATGCATTGCAAACTTCATTTTGGTCCCTTTTTTATCTGTAGTAAATGAGTAAGATTATTAGTAGCTGCCAAACTTTAGCTTCTTTGGTCAGATTGATCCAGTAACATTACCTCAGGCAGAATGCTCAATGCATGGCTCAAGACACCTATATATATGGACTATTATGTTCTGTGTACACTGATCAGCCGTAACATTAAAACCACTTGCAGTGTGGAAGGTTGCATTATGCTGCTGAAAGGATTGTCATTAAGGAACACTGTTGCCATGAAGGAGTGTACTTTAGGTAGATGGTACATGTCAAATTAACATCCACATGAATACCAGGACCCAAGGTTTCCCAGCAGAACATTACCCAGAGTATCACACTGCCTCTGCCAGCTTGCCTTCTTCCCATAGTGTATCCTGGTGCTATTTCTTCTCAAAGTAAGTGACTTACCTGGCCATCTATATGATGTAAAAGAAAATGTCATCAGACTAGGCTACCTTTATCCTTTGCTCCATGGTACAGTTCTGATGCTCATGTGCCCATTGTAGGCCCTTTCGGCGGTGAACAGGGGTCAGCATGGGCACTCTGACCAGTCTGCAGCTACACAACCCCACATGCATCAAGCTGCAATGCACTGTGTGTTCTGGAATCATTCTATCATAGCCAGCATTAACGATTTCAGCAGTTTGCTCTACAGTAGCTCTTCTGTGGTATCGGACCAGAAGAGCTAGCCTTCACTCCTCATATGCATCAACAAGCCTTGGGCTCCCATGACCCTGTCGCCAGTTCATGAGTTTTCCTTCATTGGACCACAATTGGTAGGTACTAACCACTGCATACTGGGAACACCCCACATGACCTGCCGTTGTGGAGATGCCCTGACCCAGTTGTCTAGCCATCATAATTTGGCCCTTGTCAAAGTTACTCAGATCTTTATGCTTGCCCATTTTTCCTGCTTCCAACAAATCAACTTTGAGAACCGACTGTACACTTGCTGCCTAACATATCCCAGCCCTTGACGGGTGCCATTGTAACGAGATAATAAATGTTATTCACTTCACCTGTCAGTGGTTTTAATGTTATGGCTGATTGGTGTAAATGTGTTTTAGATGAAATGTGGGCAGAATATAATGTAAATATCAAGTGTGCATTAACTTAGAGTCATGTCTTGGGAACAATTAATCCTGAGGTGTCAAATGTGGGCCGGGACTGGCAAGATTATGGTTCCTATCCTATTGGTTCCTATTGGCAAGATGTACACTCAAAAAAAGGAAATTGGCTGTCTGTAACATTTACTAAAGAGTATCAGGCATTTTTTACTAGATAATTACACATACATAAGGTGAACGTGATTACATCATGGCGTATTTGTTTGAAACTGTACAACTTAAAACTAGTTAGATCTAATCATGTTGGAATAAACTGATGCCATCAAATCTCTTCACTTAACTGAGAAAATCACGGTAGTTATTGCGAGATCACATTCCCGCGTGAAGACTTGGTGGGAAGAGAAGACATGAAGCTCCCCTTGGCGTGTAGAGCAAAGGTAAGGTGAAATCTATTATCATCTATATAAAGGACAAATATATATGAATCATAAGTGTTCCCAGCTGTTAGTCTATCATCGGGATATTTATTTATGATAAATTATTGTTGTTATTTTTAATAAGATGTAAACATCTCCTGGCACATGTGCATAGCTAAACGGTAGTGATCAAAATAACAATTTTCATTTACTCTTATTAAATCATCTCTAAGTGTTTTTAATAGACAATTTGCAATTTCAAATTACATGAATAGTTCTCAGCTAGGCTTCAGTAGCTTCCAGGTTAAAAGTGATCGCAGTAATCTTTTTTTTTTCTATCCGTAGTCGGTTAACATTTAGTATGGTTTTAATATGGGCTAAAGTTAGCACTGAAGCTTTGGCATTTTGTGAACAAGTTAACAAGCTACCACTAATATCAAACACGTCTAACCCTTTGGGGTCGACGGTGGTGCCGACACCACCATTTGCAGTTTTTAATGGTAACAGAGGAAAGAACTTAAAATGCTCTGTCTTTTTTGATCGTACACATAAGAATAATACATCGTTTGAATCTGTAAAGGGTCTATTTTTATTTGTGTACATTCACAATATCAACAATTAAAATAAAGAAAATATACAGTGTGTGCTTTCAGTTGTCTCAGTCTCCGCGCATATCTGTTTGAAACGCGTCAGTAAAATGAACTGAAACTCAGCGAATACTTGACACACAGAGATGAGAAATATATCTATGGAAAGCTTGAGGTGTCTAC
>CM074935.1:8889387-8909582 GCA_037576815.1 Pangasius larnaudii
TGGAAGGAGTCTCCAGTGTCAGCGCTTTGTAACAGTCAGAGGTAAAGCTGTAACTTTAAGTTTTCCGACATCTTCAGAACAGAGGAGTTTACGCTTCTTTGTGGTTTCTCAGGAACATGCGGAACAAGCTGCAGTTTCTTTGTCTTTAAGGAAAAAAAGAGAGGTTGCTGAAGAATGACTGTTTGTAGCTGCTATAATGTAAGTGAGAACAGGAACTAACTTGTTTCTTGAATGCACAAACTATACACAATCTATTGTGTACTGTATATTGAGACTCTGGTTGTGTTTCTCAGACTGTGTCCACACTTGCTGTCATATTTGGATTGTTTTCTGATCAGATTTTAACTGAACATTTAGACTGAAATCTCATGGCGATATGAAAGTGTGAATCCCGGTAAAATACCATTACAAAGCCTGAACAAGACCCTGAGACTTAAGTGTGAAAACATTATTAGCTCTCTCTCTCTCTCTCTCTCTCTCTCTCTCCATCCACAGTGTGTGTTGGTCTCGCTCGTCCCCACAGACTGATGTTAGCCATTATCACAAACACACACGTCCACACTTATTGCCTCTGCAAATTAATTTTGTGCTGGCAAACGACTCTAGAACAGTTTTAAAGATGAATATTCATGCGCTGGATCTTCTGATGAATATTCATGAGATGTTAATGTTCCATGCTGGACCTCCTCATCGACGATTCAGACTCAAAAAACATACTTTAAATTTCTAATTTAAATTTTAGAACGAGGTTTAAGGTCATCAGGCCCACTGCGAGTCAGTGTGTAAACAAACACAAGTAAACAAAGAAAACAGAAGATATAAAAAAATAAAGAAACATAATAAATGTATTTCTTTTTATTTATCTCGTTCATTAACAGGAATATGAAGTGTATTTTTTTAGCTATGATATATGAAGTGTGTTTACCAATAAAAATGTCTACAAAAAGTGAAACACACACACACACACACATGGGGGTTGTTAGTGCTTGTACCCAATCTGTTTTCTCAGTTCTAACCACAGAGACATGCACAGTGCACTAATTCTTACACTCACCTCCACCACCCCTACATCTGTCCATGTGTGTGTGTGTGTGTGTGTGTGTGTGTGTGTGTGTGTGTGTGTTGTTGGGCAGCATCTGGACCTAATGAGGCTCACTGCGTACCACTGCACCCGTTTAGCACCTTCCAAAAGTACAACACACACACACACACACACACACACACGGGTTGAGGTTGGTTGATCCTACAGCTGCGTTGCTCATCACAGACTGTGTAATGATTTAAATTCTCCATTCTATTAGTGTGTTTCTGTGAGAAACGCAGTATTTCTGTGTGTGTGTGTGTGTGTGTGTGTGTGTGTGTGTGTGTGTGTGTGTATGTGTATGTGTGTGTGTATGTCTATGTGTGTGTGGTCTAATGGCTGCAGGACAAGGACCGGTTCTGGATAAGCGGATTAGTCAGTGACTGTGTGTTGGTGTGGAGGAGAACCTGTGGTTACTGTGAGAACAGATTGTGGTGTGTGTGTGTGTGTGTGTGTGTGTGTGTGTGTGTGTGTGTGTGTGCGTGTGTGTGTGAGAATAATGAAGCTTGGAGCGTGATGTCAGGCAGAAATCTCTTCTCACACATCACTCATGGAAATTTCTCCATTTCCTGAAAGGCATCCCATAAACGGGCGCTGGATAGAACATGGACTGTAATGTGAGAATCTGTTTGAATCCTGAAAAATCTTAAACACACACACACACACACACACACACATGTGCCATGCCTTGATGCCCTGAGCTGCCTGACCTCAAAACAGACTGTGAGCTGATGATGAATGATGGTGTGTGTGTGTGTGTGTGTGTGTGTGTGTGTGTGTGTGTGTATGTGTTGAGCACTGACATGTCTCATTCTCCTCTTTAATAACACACAGTAGGAGAGAAAATGAAAACGTGAGAGAGAAAGTGGATGAAGTAGTGATTATCTGTGTTTGTGACAGACGGCCGAGAGTCTCACCTTCATTCAGGCAGACAATAGGAGAGAAGCTAATAACTGTCTCGCTCTCTATTTGTCTATCTCTCCCTCTCTCTCTCTCTCTCTCTCTCTCTCTCGATAGATATAGACAGGGAGATGGAGAGAGACAGACAGAGGTAGAGGTATGGAATATGAGATTATATATAGCTGGACCTCACACTTACCCCTGACCTTTGACCTCACACACTGAAGCTCTCAGCATGACTTTAAGTGACGGATGTATCCACTGGAGCTTAAGAGACAAAGCAGCTAAAGTCAAATGGGACTGGACACACACACACACACGCACACACGCACACACACACACACACACACACACACACACACACACACTACATCCATCTTCATACAGTGTGTGTGTGAGTATCACAGTCCAGCTCTCTGTGTTTCACTTCATCGCATCCATCAGCTCCACACTTAAATCCCACAGTCAGTCCCACCACGTCATACTTCTTATCTGTTTATAGTTACATTTAATGTTTAATGTACATTTAATATAGTTACATTTAATGTTCATTTAATGTTCCTGTTTTCACTTACATTATAGCAGCTATAAACATTCGTTCCCTCGCCAGTCTCTCTTTTTTTCTCTCTCTTCAAGTTAATAAAGAAATGCAGCTTGTCATGTTACTGAGAAACCGTAAAGGAGCGTAAACTCCTCTGTCCTGTAGCTGTCGGAAAACTTAAAGTTTTACAAAGCGCTCACACTGGAGACTCCTTCCATAAATAAAAGTGAAGAGAGGGTGGGCCACACATGAGGCCAGCTGAGGTCATTGTGGAGCGTGTACAGGCTAACACAGAGACTGGCAACAAACTTGATGGCGTTCAAGAAAATTATGAAATTTGTACACTTTTATTTTGTTTCTAGTTTATGTTAATAAATATAATTTTCTTTAACTGAAAGAACATCTCAGGACTTCGCTTTTTACGAGTCAACTGGAGCCACCTGTACTCCCATTACAGTGAAGAATAGGGAATTATCCCCCTTCAAGCCTGTTTTTTGCCAATACAAAAAGTCAATGACTGCTGCTGTGGATAGTGGAAAGGAAAAGGCTGAGTCGAATTTGTGGATTACTTTGATTCCTGCAGATTACTTCTAAACAGATGAAATCGGCCTGGTGGATTGTTGAAGTCGGCCCACACCAAACATGATAAACAAACACAAACAGCCATCGATATTCTTCTGGATGTATAAGTGAAATGGATATTATTGAAACTGAACTTGGCTATACAAGCTGGATGAATGGATTGTTGGATCGTTGAATTATGCCGAAGTTATCTTAAAAGGATTAACGCTAAAGTTTATTGCATCGCTTCCCTGAATTTAACAGCAAATAGTCTACTGTTGAATTGTTTTAAGAAAAGTATTTCCTTATTGTCTCAGTTAAATCGAAATCATTATTTTGAAGAATAGAATGACTGATTTTGAATCTGAAATGGCTTCGTGATTACCTGAGAAGGATATAAGGAAGTGGCACAGTTGCGCTCATCCTGAGCCGGGAAAATGTCACACTTGACCCAGGATATGAATGTTGTAAATACTTTAATGATTGATTGAATATGTTGACAAGGTTAAAGCAAATATAATTAAGGTTAATGAGACTGGTGAAGAATAATGAAGATTCATCAAGCTGAATGAGGAAGAAAGAAAGATAAAGGTCAAGGTTTGAAACTAGGTTTGCTATGTGGAGCATCTGTTGTACGAGTCCCTGTGAATGAGCTGTTACTATGGAAACAATAACTTATTAATATAATGAGTGCATTATAGAAAAATTAATCAATATCTTCTGACCAATCACAATCCGGAATTCCTGTGGTGTAATTATGACACAAAATATTCATGTTTGTTCTGTTTATATACACATTAGTATGTTTTTATTCATTAAACACTAGTATTACGTTTTATCAGATGCTCCACGAGTGATGATTTATTTATTTCCATGTTAGTAGTCTGTGTGTCTCAGTGCTAGCATTAGCATTAGCATTAGCACTAATCTGTGTTTGGCTAATCGATGAGGAGCTCAGTGTGGTGTGTGATAAGATTATGGAGCTCAGCTGTATGACCACACAAACAAAACACCATCGCACTAAACCTCCTGATCCACACACACCTAAGTGGATCTGATGAGCTTCCATCGGACCACACTGCACACACACACACACACACACACACACACACACACATTTATAATAAGTAGAATTAAGGAATGAATAAATTATCATACAATAAAAATAAATAAAATAAAAGAGTTGTTTGTTTTTGTGCATTATTCATCCAGTAAAACTACAACTAGGAGTGTGTGTGTGAGTGTGTGTGTGTGTGTGTGTGTGTGTGAGTGTGTGTGAGTGTGTATGGCTCACAGCAATGGTTTTTCAGCTTTAAGATGTTAGAAATGTGAATCCAGTGTAACATCATGTGTGTGTGTGTGTGTGTGTGTGTGTGTTATTGATTCATACAGATGAAGCTCTTGTTCTGATCCTTTACCTCAGGCTAATCAGCACACATGCTGTGTGTGTGTGTGTGTGTGTGTGTGTGTGTGTGTGTGTGTGAGTGTTTTGTGCTGAATGAATATGAGAGAGATGAGTGTGTGTCTGTAGGCTGTGCTTTACTGTTCCTATGAGAGAAATGCTAACGCGGTCTGAAGTGGTGCACACACACACACACACACAGACACACAGTCACACACACACACACACACACACACACACACACACACACACACACACACACACACACACACACACAGACAGACAGGCAAGTAACCATCTACTGATAACAACACTTATAAAAACACAAGCAATAATTACTTGCATAATGTAATCAAGAACTGTGGATGAAAACATACCTGTAATTAATAGGGAAGTTTCGTTCTTTGGCCCCTACAGAAAATAAGACATTTGAGATATATGGAAAAAAGAATTTCCTCAAACTCATCACGTGCAGGACTTGTGTAGGACCCTAGTGTCTGTGTATCTAACCTGTTTCAGGGTTGCACTGTTTGTGACCTTTGCAGCTATGCAGTTTCATTAGCTGTAGGTGCATGTGGTTGAGAGAATCGTGATCCAGTGTACTAACTGCATTAATCAGCTTTATAGAGAGAGCACAAACACAGAAGGATAAATGATCATTCTGTTCTTTGACTATAGTCTTAATGAGTATATGGTGCAAATGCCACTTGTCATGTTGTGTTTACCTGATAAGGATCAGTGTTGAGGTCAAAATATTCAAGGAATCCTGTAGCAAACTCACAAAACAGAAAGTTGTGCGTTTCGTTGATGGTCCTCAGACACCAGTATGTGTTATTGTTGGCACTGGTACAGGCACAGAATGGTCCCACTTGGAACATGCCAAAAAAGCATAACAATTACAAAATACCCATTAAAGTCAACTATTTTATTAATTTATACAAGATGGTTCTGTTTATAAAGGGATTAATGCCTAGCTTATGACTTATCAGGTGCTTCAGTTAGAGTTGAGGATTGAATTTTTTGGAAGAATCCTCTTCTTAATCTAAATCATTATTTTGACAAGATTACGATTACATTGGGACCTGGGGTAATTTAGGCCTTTGCTGGTACGACTCCATGATTTAATTTCTGGCTCGATGGGCCATGTGCAGAAGTATAGCTGAGCAGAGGCCTAGGGGGATTTTGGGTTTGAACCCCCTGAAATATTTTATGGCAATTCCAAATGCTTATTTGTGGGTGGGTAACATAACCTACAGTATATACATTATATACAGTTAGGTCCAGAAGTATTTGGACGATGACGGAGTTTTTGTGATTTTGCCTTTATACACCACTACAATGGATTTAAAAAAAAAAAAAACAATCAAGATGTGATAGAAGTGTAGACTTTCAGCTTTATTTAAAAAAGTTCCACAAAAATATGGCATTTACCATTTAGGAATTACAGCCATTTTAAACAAAGTACCTCCATTTTCAGGGGCTCAAAGGTGACAAAGTGACATAATTGTAAATATAACCATAATTGTAATACTTGGATGAAAATCCTTTGCAGCCAATGACTGTCTGAAGTCTGAACCCATGTTTTCAAAACTCAAATAAAGTGTATTTGGAGCTATCCATGATTTCTTCTAGGGCCCTAGGCCCAGCTGAAGAATAGCAGTGCCATAGTCTACTCTGCTGAGGTGAGTTTGTGACGTGAGATCTGTGTACTGGCCGGCGCGAGACTCTAAGCGACACTGTAATCCAAACGAACGAGCAAAATCTAAGTAAAGGGTTAAATAGGACAATCAAATGTCAAGATAAATTTAATGATAAAGATTGGAATTTTAATAGCTCTGAGAATCGTTCATAATTGGTATAGTAAAAATAGGATAATGTTTAAAGTAAAAAAAATTCAAATGTTGATATATCGCATAAATGAAAGACAGTCATATGTAAGCCTTTTGCAAGTCTGTTGGACACTGTTGTTGGACCAGCGGGTGGACAAGCCTGGAAAAGCATCATAAAAGAAGAATGCAACAGAGTGGTGATGTCAGTGGGTTGGCAGCTTGACACATGCAACCAAATATTAAGTGCTATTTACTTTAAGACTATCTGTTTCTATACTTTTGCTCACTTATATAACACTTAAGTGTTATATTATGTTTAACACTTCTAGAGGTAAATATCAGGGAATGCAATCTGAAATTCTGTTCTATTGTGCCATATTTAAAGATTCTTTAAATGCTGGCTAAAGACATACCGTACCTGCTGCATCTTAAAATGCTCACCTTGTACTATTCCCAGTGAATAGTACAAATCCAATTACTGTATTTCTCACAAGCGCTTCAGTGTGAAATGACCGAAAGCTCAATTTTTGTTTTTTGCTTGAATTATTTTTGCATTTAGGGACACTACAGTGAGTACGAGCTGTATTTGATGCCATTGTTCACTATCTATTTTTGAAACACTACTACTTGTTACTTAATTGTAACAAAAAGTGTGAAAAGGTCTATTAAACACAAATATGAATTCAGAACATAAAAGTGCACTTAGAATATGCATATAAAAGTGCAATAACAGGTATGTCAACTCAAATTCTGACTCTTTTTGTGAGCCCTTGAAGGGTCTAAAAATTCATTTATAATATATTATTATTATTATTATTATTATTATTATTATATCAATTAACAACAATAACCTAGGCTTTGAAACTACAGTATAATAGGACACTTATGTCAGGCTGTAGAGATGGGGGCAATTGCAGGTTAGAATGATTCATTATAAAACTGGCAAACAAATTTAAAACGAGAAGCAAAGTCATAGTCAACAAACAGGCAAGGGTTAGGTAATGTATACACAAACTAAATCAGGCAAGGCATAAGAATCAAAACCAGAATGTAATCAGTATGATTGTGACTGTGAACATGACAGAGTTTATATGGTGTTGGTGTTGTAGTCTGTGGCGGCCATTTCTGTAGGCCACAAAGCAGTTTGGGAGGTGTGGTTTGCGGTGACTATTTTTGTAGGTGATGCATTTTGGGAATTGCAGTGTGATGCAGACTCCGGCAGTGATGCAGACTCCCAGTCCCAAGAACCCACTGACCTCTCTCGAGTGCCCCCCGTGTATCATTCTTTTCAGGAGGTTTTCAGCAAGTGTAGAGCCACCACACTACCTCTGCATCGTCCTTGTGATTGTGCCATAGATCTGCTCCCAGGCATCATCCCCCCTAGAGGCCGTATCTTTTCACTATCCCCTCCAGAGCCATGGACAACTACATCAAGGAAGCCCTTGTTGCAGGGTTCATACAAGCCTCCACCTCTCTGGCTGGAGTGGGGTTGTTCTTTGTGGGCAAGAAAGATGGGGGTCTTCACCCTTGCATTGATTACAGAGGCCTCAATAAGATCACTATTCAAAACTGCTACCCTCTACCCCTCATGTCCTCTGCCTTCGAGTTGCTCCAAGGGGCCTCAATCTTCACCAAACTTGACCTGCGCAACGCATACCATCTGGTGCGCATAAAGCAAGGAGATGAATGGAAGACCGCTTTCAACACCCCATCAGGGCATTATGAGTATGAAGTTATGCCCTTTGGCCCCACTAATGCACCAGCAGTTTTTCAGGCTCTAATCAATGATGTTGTCCTCCATCGTCTTCTAGAGAACCATCTGTACATCAAGCCTGAAAAATGTGAATTCCATGTGTCTGAGCTGCAGTTCCTTGGATTCATCATTTCCCCAGATAACATAAAGATGGACCTTAGAAAAGTTCAGGCAGTTACCAATTTGCCTACTCCCAACAGTGTAAGGGAGGTCCAATGGTTCTTGGGATTTCTATCGCAAGTTTGTACAAAATTTTAGTGCAGTAGCTGCTCCCCTCTCAGCCCTCACCAAAGGAAAAAACTCTAAGTTCCAATGGAGTCCTGAGGCAGAGAATGCCTTCCAAGAACTCAAATCCTGCTTCACCTCTGCTCCTAGTCTAACTATCCCTGATCCTGAAAAGCCATTTGTGGTTGAGGTGGATGCCTCAGATGTGGGGGTGGGAGCTACTCGCAACAAGGAGCAGACAACAAGCTTCATCCTTGTGCCTTCCTGTCACATCTCTTGACACCTACAGAGAGAAATTATGATGTGGGGGATAGAGAGCTGCTGGCGGTTAAGGCCCGATGGTCTCTGTTTTTTTAAACCGATTCCAGTTCACTTTGTCATATCGACCGGGTACCAAGAATCTGAAACCTGATGCCCTGTCTCAAGTTTACTAGTCATGAAGACCCGGTAGGCCCCATTATCCCTTGCTCTAAAGTGGTGGCTCCAGTTAAATGGGAAATTGAGGCAACAGTAAGGAAGGCCCAAGCTCAAGAACCAGACCCTGGAGGGGGGCCAGCTAACTGCCTATTTGTCCCAAGCACTGTCCAATCCCAAATGCTCCAATGGGGTCACAGCTCTCGCCTCACTTGCCATCCTGGGGCAGCTCGGACCCTTGACTTCCTTCGAAGAAGGTTTTGGTGGCCTACCATTAAGGAAGATATTCAGGCATTTGTGGCTGCTTGCCCTATGTGCAATCAGGGGAAGGCCCCTCATCAGTTACCTCAAGGTTTGCTCCATCCTCTTCTGATCCCCAAATGACCCTGGTCTCACCTCTCTATGGACTTCATCACTGGGCTCCCCCCATCCAAAGGTAACACCACCATTCTGGAAGTAGTTGACCGATTCCCCAAAGCATGCCGATTTATCCCATTACCCAAGTTACCTTCAGGCAAGGAAACTGCAGAACTTGTCATTGAACATGTGTTCCGAATCTTCGGTATCCCTCAGGACATTGTTACAGCAGAGGACCACAGTTTTCATCCCGCTTCTGGCATGCCTTCTGTTGACTTCTGGGGACTACAGTGAGTCTGTCTGCTGACTTCCACCCAGAGTCTAATGGTCAAACTGAAAGGCTAAACCAGGACCTGGAAACTACGCTGAGGTGCATGACTGCCAATAACCCAACCTCCTGGGCATCCTTTCTTATTTGGGCAGAGTATGCCCATAACATGCTGTGTTCCTCAGCCACTGGCATGTCTCCTTTTGAGTGCCAGTCTGGATTTGCACCACCATTGTTCCCTGATCAAGAGGCAGAGGTCGGGGTTCCTTCATCTCTACATTTTGTAAGACACTGCCGCCTGACCTGGAGGAAGGCCAGACTCAAACTTCTCCAGATCTCTGAGCAGTATCAGCGGCAGGCTATCTCTCGTCGGCGATCTGCACCCACCTTATGTACGGGCCAATGGGTGTGGCTCTCCACTAAGAATCTGCCGCTGCATGTGGAGTCCCGCAAGCTGACTCAACGGTTCATTGGACCTTTCCGCATTGCAAGGAGAGTAAATTCAGTTTCCTACCGTTTATTTTTACCTAGATCTCTAAGAATAAATCCCACCTTCCATGTTTCTTTACTTAAGCCTATTGTTTCTTCTCCTTTACTCCCGCAGTCAGACCTCCCCCTCCTCCTCGAATTGGAGGCCAGCCTGCCTACACAGTCCATCGGATACTGGGTTCTCGTCAAGTACAAGGATCTCTTCAGTACCTGGTGGACTGGGAGGCCTATGGCTCTGAAGAATGTTCCTGGATTCTTGCATGAGACCTCCTGGACCCCGAACTAATCAGGGAATTTCATGGGGGGTTTTGAGAACATGGGCTCCAGACTTCTGGCAGACATTGACTGCAAAGGATTTTCATCCAAGTATTAAAATGATGGTCATATTTACAATTATATCACTTTGTCCCTGAAAATTGAGGTACTTTGCTGAAAATGGCTGTAATTCCTAAATGATAAATGCCATATTTTTTGTGGAACCTTGTAAAATACAGCTGAAAGTCTACACTTCGATCACATCTTGATTGTTTTATTTCTAATCCATTGTGGTGGTGTATAAAGGCAAAATCACAAAAACTCTGTCACTGTCCAAATACTTTTAGACCTGACTGTATATACTTTTTTGCTTTCAATAACTTGATGGATTAGTTAACTATATTTGCGCAAATTGTATGACTACAATTTAGCAGGATGTTTTACATATTAGTTGATAATGCTGCCCTTACCACTTTGAGTAAGGGTTGTTCAGTATGCCATCTTAAGTGCCTCAGTCTCCTCGGACCAAGTGAGTCGATGAATGGGACTCCCCACAATGTATGTGAGCAAGACCACTTCTAAATGATACTGCGTATCTGGGCTTAAGTAGCTATAGAAAATATAGTTTGTTTTCATTTCTATTAGAGTGGTTTATTATTTGTCATCTGAATTTGACCTGATCTGATGCTGTTTTGTATGATATATCTATTATACAAAGTGTTGCTTTGATTACAAATATATTTTTTGGATTGAACAGAATAATACATCCTAAATGAATACAAATACAGACAGAAAGTTGCCAAAAAGATTGTCAAAAAGCTTCACAATGGGTGTCAATCTCATATGATGAAACAAAATAAGTTATACAAATGCAGGGTTTTTACTTTGTTCTTGAGTTTTAAAGAACAAACTGCAGAAGCGTAAGGGGCTTCCAGTTTTCAGAAAACAACAACTTCACAAAACCACACAAAAAAGACTTGAAACTAGTCAAAAAATGTCCAGGCACAGAAAAAGGTTGTCAGTCTTTATCTCCACCTTTTTTGGACACACAGGACAGCATATATCAGCAATGAGTAATTGTAAGTCACTCTGGATAAGGGCACCTGCCAAATGCCATAAATGTAAAAATGTTAATATATCTGATGGCTCTCTAAAGAAGAATTATTTAGTTATCTTACTTATTATTAAGCAACAATATTACTTATATAGTAAAACTTGCATGTATGTACATTATAATAAATGACCCTATTTTGACTTAAAGCAGCAATCCAGAGTGTGTCACACCTTAATAATAGATACTAATAGCATGTCCAGTGGATGTTTCTGATCATTCTGGAATGTAACAACCCCAACTAAAATTTTTCTAATTTGATTAACAATTTTATTAGATGGCTATTGTTGTCAGCTGTAACCAGTGGTATTAGTATTCGGAGATGTAATGCATTAGTAATTTATTTCCACATCTAAGAGATCCCTTCCTGCATTGTTGAAGTCAGTGCAGAAGAATTAATACTCTCTTGATAATTAAAGGCTTATTAGTATATTCTCAGATCTAGGCTTATTAGTGTATTTTCAGATCTATCCTTTTCTGTAGTGTTACATCAGTGCAGAGGCATTGTGTTGCTAAGGTATCCAGTGCTTTATTAATCTGTTATAATTAGCTAAACTAGATAGGCCCAGATATGAGTTCTGGTTCTAGTCATACTGCAGGGGAACAGTCCCTGGGACTGGAACAGATTTACCTCAATAACTTTTTTGGTCAGCTTGTCTTTCTGATGTTGAGGTAAGGAATATTTAGCAGTACTCTCTGGTGGACTGTGAAGATATAATCAGATATATTGTGTCTGCCATTCAGCATGAGGTAAATTTGAACATTCCAGGTGCTCTGGAAAGAATACGCTTATGCTTCTCAGAAAGAGAAACATAGAACTTGAGGATCTGCAGCAAGGGCTTGAGCATCTGACCCACAAACACTACAGGCAAGGCAGGGAAGCAATGATGAGGAAGATTCTGAGGGGTTAAGATTTAACAAAGACTGTGTATAGGCTGAACAGTGCTTAAGCCACGGGTGAAACCACATGTTCAGCATAAAGTCAGGCCTCCATGAAGCTCAGTGGCATTGACCGGACAGCTGAGTCCACCAGCCAAAAGTTTCCACCATCCCATGCAACTATAGGTTCTGTCTTTTGGTCAGTAGACCACTTGTTCTCCAAAGAACAAATGGTCCCATAGAGGAGCCTCACTCTTCACAGACTGACAGAGCTGTGCATTCAACCACCTTTTCACTATGTGACGGATCAAATGTGCCCCACTTAGATTGTCCCACTCTTACCTTTATTTCTCACCTCCCTGTGACTGTCATTCTACCTCCATTCATCCTTTTCTCCATGAATCAGAGATTCACATCAGTGATCTTGGAGCACATTATCATGACACCCATGAAGACCGCATGCTGTGCTGTCACCATCATGAGAATGTGACGCTCATGACATTTCCCCAAAGAGAGTAGAGTTAGTCCATGAACAACATGAAGAGTACTTTCTACTGCCTCCTAGAGTAGGTCCCACAGACCACATCACTATGTTCCGTCTTTTCAATCAGAGCATGGTCATAAAGGGCCTAGTTATTTGTCCACTTATAATCCAGCTTGAGCACTGGTTCCTTAATGATGGCTTACATTTAAAATAACTCGATGACCTGGCTAAGGACATAGAACATTTTGATCCAGAGAAATGTGATAATAAATTTGCAAACTATATCAGGGAGATTACACACTGCCTGTTTGACTTGCCCCATGCTATGGACTATGAAAACAAACTAATTTGAAAAACTACTTCCAGAACATTTCATGCTTTTTATTGAAATGCAACCTGATTCTTTGTGTGATGATTTTAATAAATCTTGTGATGTTCTGTGGGAAGAATACAGCCCATTTGCTGAAGAAACTTCAATTTCAGTCATCCAAATTAAACACAATTGAAATCAACACAATGAGCCTTTTCCTTTAGCCTTCAAGGTGGTCAAATTCACTCCCAACACTGCCAGAGAAATTGATGAATGACTCTGTGGTTGATTCCTCATCAGGCTCAAGAGCCTTTAGTCACAGCTACACGTATATTATCCTTGTCCTATTCAGATGAGTAACATGAGGAAGAATTGGCTTCAGACCTCTTTGGACGCCCAATGATGGCCGTGAAGTCTCAGGTTCTGTTTATGAACCATCCATTCTGACAAATGCCTCTCTGAGATGATCAACGCCAAGGCATTGACTACAAATTTGATGCCCTTCACCGGCTTCCAGACAGATTAGACATTGTCCACATATGCGTGAGTCCTGAATTATCATTCTTACTTTCCTTTTGGAGCTGAGCTGTGAATAGTATCACAACTCCTTGATCAACCACTAGGAGCACTGTTCCAAACCAAAACCACAAACTCACTCAATCATGTTATGATTAAACAGTAATAATAGTATGAGTAAACAGTTCATTGCAAATGAAATGAATTAATACAGACTGGAGAAGATCTTTGAAATGTAAACACAGCCAGTGTTTGCACATCATGTCAGAATACACTATGGACAATAAACTGGATGATCTCTTAAAGATAAAACATAACTGGCTCTTACTTTTTTCTGTGAAATATAATTGCACCTTATTGTTTCTGTGACACAGCGGCTGCAAGTTTGGTTCCTACTGTCCATCACAGAGCAGAAAAATCTTTTACTCTCTCTAAGTGTCTGAGGGTGCTGGAATGCCATTACACATCATTCCAGTTCACTTTAACCCATGCTCATCAACACTGAAATTAATTCCTGACTAAGCCAGTGGCCATGTCAATATCTTCTCCCTCCTCCTCTGAGAAATTTACCAACCAAATTAACTACTGCTTTTTGATGACCTTTTCTCACCATATTTGTTTGGACAAAGAGTGCAATCCTGCATTCTTCTTAAAGGGAATATTATACTGATACCTATTGCCTCTGTCACAAAGGGGATGTCACCCAGAGACTCTAATCCCAGAGGATGTAATATCCATGTTAGTGTGTCTTACTTGTCCAGAAGGGGGCAGTCTGCCAATGCTGGTTATTGTGGGTGAAACAGGTGAGGCCAGGCATACTACATGTGTTATTGGTATGAAGGCTCTTCAGCAGCTTCCGCAACTTCTTCCTGCTCTTCTGTTCCTTCAGCAGCCACTGACTCTTACCTTTAGATGCCAGTCTAAGGCAAAGTGAATATAAGTCAATGGGTCAATATAATCGGAGTGGTGACATATTGAAATGTGGCAAGTACTAGCAATGTTCAATCATTTATCTCCATCAAAAGCTGCCATTCAAGCTTACCTGTAACTCTGACTCACCTTAGAGAATGCATCTGACCTGATCTGACTCTGAAGAGTGCTCTGTTCTTGTACTGATAACTTAAACACAAATAAATGTACAATGTCACAAAAAAAGCAAAGTAACAATCACTGGTAAATATGGGGTCTTCTAAATTTCTATTGCCTTTGGCTTGCCCTTCACCCTAAAATGAAACTTTATACTCACACATTGTGGTGGCATTCACACTCCTTTGGTCGAACTTTTTTCAGATGACTTCTGACCTCTCTAAGGTTCTTTATTTTGGAGTGTAGTGTCTCAATCTATTGATAAAGGAAGAAAAATATAATGTACATATGACTATATTCTCTTTGTGAGAGTATTAAAAAATGTTGTACTTCAGTAATGATGTACAATCCAACCTCATGTTCAATGTGTAGTTTATGGTCTTTCCATGCCTGGAGTGATTTGTACATTCCACCATCACATATTACTGTGTCATTTATCAATATTGAACACCTAAAACAAGCACTATACTGAGATTTTCAGCACACTCAAACACTACAGTGCTAAGGGTAACATTATGTTACATAAACTTTTACATATAAACAATGAGTATATTTATTCACATCTATTCAAAACCCTGTCTGAGTCTAACCTGTGGGTAACTTTCAGGGCTGTGTGTGGTGTGAGGTTGTTGGTTATAGGTTCCATTCCACTGTACTCTTCATAACCCTCATAAACTGCATTTTTCCTGCCCAGTCTGGGACTGATGTTATTTGGTACAATAGGCTGATAACCCTCCTCCAGATCCAGAGTGTACATAGTACTGTCCAGTTGAGGTGTGAGCGAACGGGCCCAACGATTCTGAGACAAAGTCTTCTTTGACTTCATTTCTAGAGTAAAGGAATAAAATGATATATAATTATTTCTTATATAAAATGTCTCAAATTATGTGGAATATATATGGAGTGCATTCTATTGTAGTAGTGCATCAATTTGATCACAAAACTACTAAAAGATTACACAAAACTACAAAGTCCATTACATTTTCTGCTATTTCAAAAAACAGCAACAAGATTGCAACCATAGATATAAATACCTAGATGCCACATTTGCAAATGGCTCTGAGACAAACATTTATTTAAATATATATTCCCGTAGCATTTTTCAGACACACTTCTCTTAAACAGCGTTTTCCTCCTCTTGAAAGGCACATCAGGCTCACAGTTACAGTACTGTGTGGGGGATCCAGGCCTGTACAAATGAGCATTACTAGCCATCATGCCCTGATCATGTGGGACATAGCGATCCAAGGTTCTCTTACACTTCTGAAGTGTCAGCATACCCGAGGAGTTCACAACACACTGCCATTTCTGCAGATAGACAGAAACAGAAAGTGTGAGTGAGGGTGAGGTCACTCGACTGTCTGTGTGTGTGTGTGTTTTACTTTACACACCTGTCCAGGCTGCTCACAAGCAGTCTGATAATCTGTTTTCTGGCAGAGCTCTCTAACACGCTGGTATTTAGGTGGTGAATTCTCCCAGGTATCCTCTTTTCCATTGGGCAACTTATGCAAAGGCTTACTGTGCAGTTAGAGGGATAATAGACTCAAACCTACAGTTATTTTATAAAGTTGATTCTAATTCATCAATATTTTATCTGGTGTCTGTAAATGAGATTTATCATCCATGTTGATGGATAGAGTTGAATTCTTTTTGTAGGGTACATTTTAAGTACTTTATTAAACAGTTACGTCCCTACCTATCCCCAGTAAATACTTACCCTCTCTCTACCAGGAAAGAGTCTCTCCACACTTTCCCCTTTTTGTTAAACAGAAACCTGAAAAGAGACAGATATTATGTAAGCTACAATATAAGCAATTTACAGATATATTATACATGCAGTGTTTGAACTTATATTTAATTAATGATAGCACAAATGCATTGCTGAAAGCTGAAGTAGGAGCATAATGTTATGTCTTTGGAAGCTGTACCTGTTGATTGGTTTGTCAGTTTCTAGCAGCTTGAGAATTGATTTTCCATCTATGTCTACAGGTATGTCAACTCCAGCCATATCAAGAAGGGTGGGTGCTAAGTCAATATTGAGAACTATATGGGAGTTACTGAAAAAAAAAGATAAGAGAACATAATATTGGCCAAGTTTCTGAAAGAGTGGGACTACTGAAATCTTTGCATTTTACTGTTGTCAAACTCACAAATTGAATCAGCCACTGATATGATATTAACACAAATAACAGTTCTATTTCACCACTCCTAACCACCAGAGATGGTGTATAACACCTGAATACCAGCTTGGGCATAGGTGCACATATGATGTGATTCTCCAACAAGAAAATGTTGTGATATATGAATCAGTATTTGTCACAAATCCTGCCATCATACATCAATCATTCCCTGTCTACTTCTCATTTGTAAATAGGTGAGATCATAAGAACAGTGTGTGCAGCTATAATTGGCTTGTGGTTGTCAGAAATATAGGTTTCCTGTCCTCTGAATCTGGGGAGGGCCTTTTTCTTATTCCTTTCTACTTTAGTGAGTTCGGTTTTTATCCATAGCACCAATTAGCCTCGAGTAGGTAGTACAATAGCGTGGGTATTCCTTCAACATACCACTCACTGGAACTTGCTAACCTTGCTTTTATTCAACTGGATTGCCACTACTTTACAACTTTTTTGTTAAGTAGGTATTTCCTCAAAACAAATGTCTGCTTTTTTACACTCAGGTATAATTGTCCCCATAGTCATACAGTGTGGGTAGCCACAAATTACCATGGTACGGGACTTTCATTCATGCAGTGTCTGAATCTTTTGTAAGAAAAGGACTGCTAATTCATTGCTGATCTCAACTCCTTGAGATCTTGTAGCTCAGTGGCTAATCATCTGTCACACTCTATCCGATGAGCACAAGGATGGTATGTCCACAATTCTGTCCGGAAGGTGCTTCCAGGCTTATAATGACATACCAGTTGAGCCAACACATTCAACTCAGTCAGTTTTGGAAGGAGTCTGACATGGTTTGCCAAGTTTGATGCAGAAGAACTCAAGTGGCCCTATCCCTGACCTCAGTCCCACTGAACACCTTTGAGGTGAACACTGACTGCGCACCAGACTTTCTCACTTCACATCAGTGCCCAATATGCTTTGTGGCTGAATGAGAACAAATCCCCAAAGCCATATTCCAAAATCTAGTGGAAAGCCTCCCCAAAAAAGGGAAGAAAAGGGGGAACCATCACTGTGTTAATGCCCATGGTTTTGGAATGGGCACATATGAGTGTGATAGTCAGGCGTCCACATACCCTTTAGGCAGCCAACGCACCACAGCACCATGGATGGCATCTCTTTTAGGCCCCATAGACTAATTTCTTAATTTCCTTTCTAAAGGAAAAAGGTGTTGCCATCCCTCACAGTCCCCTAGCAGCACTGTGTTGGACTTGTCCCCCTTGAAAATCCTCCTCATGGGCCTTTTCTTGGAGCTGATTTGAAGTGATTCTCTTTGAAAACTACCCTCCTGCTAGAAATCAGTCCAGCTTAGAGATGTGGGGAGTTAAAAACCCCATGAGCTTGTTTTGTATGGGTTGGTGGTCAGATGTGTTTGAAATGGCCTTGTGGCTGAATCCAGGGTTCATATCACCAAACTTTGTTAATCAGACTATTAACCTTACTGTGTTCAGTGAGGGTGAACGTGTAAAATGCCTGATACATGTTCTGCGGTATTAACTGAGTTAGAAAGCAGGCATCCAATCCTCATACTAGCTGTTTATTGGTTAGCCCACTGGGTGGTGGACTTCATCAGCTTTATACCTTAGAGGGCCTGGATGCCCATCCCCTGCTGGGATGAGGAGCATCTTGTCCTTATGGGCTTCATTTAGAGGTGTACTACTCCAGGACATCTGTGCTGCTACTACCTGAGCTTGCACTTTCTTCGGATTGTACAATGTTAATATTGCCCCTCCCAGTGGTGTGAGTGAAGCAGTCATTTCTAAGCATGTATGGAATCACTTTAGGGTCCTATAGGCTAATTATTACCTAAAGATACTGTCATACATCACAGTCCCCATAGGAGCCCTGTGTGTGACCTTCCCCTTGTGCTCATGTCCCTTAAAGTTCCTTCTCATGTACCTATGCATATTCTAAGACTATTCTTGCAAGTATTTTTTGTGGGTTTTTTGTATTTTGTATATACACATCACATTAATCACACTTCTTTTTTTCCTGAGGTACATGTAATTAATGTACTTTTTTGTTTTGCTAGGGGTAGGATTTGCTTTTAAAAACATAATTCAAAACTATGAGTTATGATTTTTAGATTTTAAACAAATCAGAAACATAAATATAAATCTCAAAAATTTTAATCTCAAAATACAGCGGGATTCCCACGGAAATGTAGGCGCTTCAGAGTGGTCGAACATTTAAAAAAGGATTTATGTTCTACTTGACTGTGATGCTGATTTGCTCTCTTTGATTGGTTTTAAAGTGTCTAATTTGGCATAGTTTACATAAAGTCTCTATTTTTGAGATTTGTATATCCGGATCTGATTTTTTAAAATCTCGAAACCTAGCATGTAATTTTGAATGTTTTTAACATGTAAAAATGTCAATTAAATTAACCAGAGAAAAAAAGACTTTTATTTAATTTGACGCAAATAAATCAAATATACTGTATGAAATTTATATTCAAACATTTTCTGGCTCAAACGCAACTTCCAAGCTCCATATTAAATGAGTTTCATATAACCACAGTTACATCAGTTACATGCATAACTAGCATTTTGTCTAATTTGCAACTCACATGGAGCCTGCCTCCACATTTGGACCTCGTATATAAAAGGGAACGCGAATATCAAACTCATAGGGCATGGACTTGCCCTTAACGAGGCCAAACTGCCCAATGTGGTAACCATGGTCAGACATGTAGATAAGGTAGGTGTTTTCCAGTTCCCCCATCTCCACCAGCATATTGTACACCTTTCAATGAAAAGAGAAACAGACAAGCAAATTTTTTTCTCAGGGTCAAAAAGCATTGGATGTTTTGTCCTCAAACACTTCAGCAGGGGTAGGCACATTCACATTCATTAATAGTTAGGTGAAGTGAATGAGATTTTACACCTTTTCTACACTGTCATCAACAGAGAGCAGGGTCTGCAGTCGTCTTCTCTGCAGCATGTTGGAGAACTGCATGTGAACAGGTTTCATAGGGCCAGTGAATTGCAATATCCAGTGCTTGTCCGGGTTGGGGGCATAATTGTAGCTTGGAGTGCTGAGGGGACAATTACGAGCAGAAACTGTTTACAAAAAAATCTTCTGTAAAAAGCTGATAACATTTTCAATTACCTTTCATAGAATAACTTTGTTGTGCTTCAGAACTGCAGACATTTTGGCTATTTGTTTGTGGTTAGAGCAGCTTGGCATAGAATGCAATCTTGTATTACATAATGAGTGAAAATAATGGCCATTCCATTAAAGGGAAAATTCACTGTAATAGAGTACTATGTACTGTGGCCAATTTCAGAATTTCTACTTTGGGTTATAATAGACCCGAATATTCATAACTTTTGCTTTTTCATTTGTGGCAGAAACACAAGATTAGTTTGCACCTCTATCATTTGGTGAAATTACAGTGGTGACAGCTTTATAAAATATCCCAAAATCAACCATAGCCAAATGTGGCAAAAGACTCAAACAATATGCTGTCATACTTTGTGACTCTCTCTCTCTCTCTCTCTCTCTCTCTCTCTCTCTCTCTCTCTCTCTCTATATATATATATATATATATATATATA
>CM074935.1:8919775-8937425 GCA_037576815.1 Pangasius larnaudii
ATGGGTGGGGTCTTTGTACCTTGCCTTGTGGACACTGGTTCTATGGTGTCCACCATTACAGAGAGTTGTTTCGTGACGAATTTTGGGTCTTGGGGTCAGGACCAGCTTAGGTCGTGCCATTGGCTACAGCTCCGGGCTGTGAATGGCCTTTCAATTCCTTATATTGGCTATTTAGAGCTTGATGTACAGCTTTGTGGGCGAGTGGTCATAGGTTGCGGTGTGCTGGTGGTCAGAGATCCTCCGGGTGGGTTGTGTGCTTGGGGTCCTGGGGTCCTGGGAATGAATGTCCTGAGCCGCTGCTACCGGAAGCTCTTTGGCCAGCATGGCACGGGTTTATTTGATTTACCTGTTGTCACAGGCCCCTATGTCTGTTTTCCAGGCCTTACAACATTGCCATCATATTGAAGTCCAGCCAGTCTCGGATCAAGGGGGTCGAGTTAAAGTGCGTGAACGCCGGGCGTGTCGCATCCAAGGGGGCACCATGAAATTGGTTGCCGTAACGTGCTCTGCACAGTACTCGAGTGGTACAGTACTGTTTGAGCCGCTAGATTCTGGTCTTCCAGCAGGTTTGTTGGCATCTCCTGCTCTAGTACAGGTGGACCATGGTACAGCTTATGTGCCTGTGGTTAATGTGGGCATGATGGATGTAGTAATGTATGCTAGTACGGTCGTAGGCACCGTTAACCATGTGTATGTGGTTAGCTTACCCCCAGAGGTCACTGAAGTTCAGGTGGTTTCGGCTAGGGTGAGTACACAAGTTGTGCAGGCTTCCCCATCTGTACAAGAACAGATCAGGGCGATTGATTTGCCTGGTCATATCCATTCGGACCAAGGCCGTAATTTTGAGTCAGCCCTCATTCAGCAGCTGTGTTTGTACGGAATTGAAAAGTCACGCACTACTCCATACCATCCTGCTGGAAATGGCCAGTGCGAACTTTTCAATCGAACGTTGCACAATCTTTTGCACACATTGCCTGGGTCAAAGAAGGGGGGATTGGCCATCTTGTCTTCCCCAGGTACTTTTCGCCTATAATACTACTCCTCACCAAGCGATGGGGGAATGCCCTTATTTTTTATGTTCGGGCAGGAGCCTAGACTTCCAGTTGACTTCCTGCTTAAAACCTGTACTGCTCCCCGCCACACATACAATAGTTTGTCTCTCAGCATTATCCACAATTAATATTTGTATTTTTTGTATATGATGGGTATGGTTACATCCTGCATCATCAGGCTTGTTCCTCAGAAGAGATGGAACTGCTTCGCTCATTCTCTACTGTGGAAAAATCTAAGCCTCAGACTGGGCACCCCCTTGCCTACCTCTTCAGTATGTGAGCACCTTTTTAGTTATGCTAGGCAGCTGTTTACACCTAATCAAGCCTGGCTGGGCAGTACAAATTTTGAGAATCAGCTTATTATGAAACCGAACAACAAATTCATAACTTTTCAAATATTAAATGCCTCTATTTTCAATGTTAGCAGTCAAAAATAAAACTGTTGGAGGATCCCTATGTGTTTTTGTTCTTTCTGAGAAACATCCATAAAAGAGAATGACACTGATGTAAGCTACATTTTTAAATCACAGGGTGCAGTCTTATAAGGTGGAACAAATTCACAGCACAATACTCACTACTCGTGAGTACTTTTAAAAGAGCTACTTTTTACTCATACTTTAAGTAGTGTAAGAGTTAAAGATAAAACAATTTTATTTTTGTGTTAGAAATGCCCCATGTTAAAGTGCCTGTTATGAGGACTTTTATTCTGACGGGGCAGAAGGGAGATAAAGGGGGAGAGAAGAAAAGGGAGGGAGATGTGAAATGGAGAATAAAGTTGGGAAAAAGTGCTCGTTGGTATTCGAGGGTTTTATTTCTCTAAACATTCAGTGAAAGCCCCAAAAACATCCGCAAGCGTTACAGTAGTATTTAGGACAGGTTCTTTTACTCTCACATTACTCTCGAGTATGATTATTCAGTACTCTTTCCACCCCTGCAAGCTACTCTTTGGTTATTCTAGATTAGTATTATAGCGGCTGCAGTTTTTTTTATATGCAGTCTTTCACTGATTGACCTAACAAAAGGTTATCAGATTATACATTATATGGCCAAAAGTTTATGCACACCTGGCCATCACAGTCATATGTGCTTTTGGAACATCCCATTCCAGATGTTGCTATTATAATAAACTGCTTTCCACCAGATTTTGGAACATGGCTATGAGAGATAGCGTTAGTGAGGTAGAGCACTGATGTTGGGCGAGAAGACCTGGGGCACGTCGGAATTCCATTTTATTCCAAAGGTGTTCAGTGGGGTTGAGATCAAGGCTCTGTGCAAGACACTTGAATTCTTCCACACCATCCTTGCAAACCATGTCTTCATGGACCTCACTTTCTGCACAGGGGCATTTTCATGCTGGAACATGAGTGTGCTATGCCTGTTAGTTCCAGTGAAGGGAAATTTTAATACACTTATTAAATTAATTTAATAAACATAAATTTCAATTATAGAGTGCTTAAAGTGCTTCCATAGGCTGCATTACCTTGCATTTGCTCAAATCTAACCACTGTATCTTTGACTTCTCTGATTTAATTTTCAGGAGCCCCAGGCTGTAAATATACAATTACTACTCTCTAGGACTGTTCATCACAGACACCCGATGTTGGGGAACAAATTGTCCAAAATTCCAAGCATTGTTAATGCTTATGGATGGGTCCTTCATTAGTGTACCATGGTGTCGGATATGTGTGGCTCTTGTTGAGGAGGCAGAGCTGTTGCTGTAAGTGCAGACAAAAACAGCCACGAAGGGGGGGGGGCGTTATCATCTCCATGTAAACACCCAATGCAGGAATCTTTGAAAACGGTGACGTCATGCGCGTGCGTAGCATGTGTTAGGTATGTAGACATGCACAGTATGTGTCTATTGTAAAGGCAAGTGCATACGTAATACAACGTTTTTGGCCGTTATGCCGGATATGTGTAAACGTGAATTGTTTTGAAAACATTGTCGTGTATGCTTGAAAACGCAAGAGAATAACTTTTCTGTTTTTGACTACATCGTTGTCGTGTAAACGCAGTCTAAGACACACCAAGTGAGAGTAATCAGTGGTCAATTAGTACAGCCAAGGGTCACAATAGTCTACCCATAATTCTCTGTTAGTAATGATAAGCTTTATTGAGTGGTGCATGGAAAAATGCTTTTCCTTGCAGCTCATTCTATTCCTCTGGTTGGGCATTTAGGACAGGATATGATACAAACCCATGTCATGGCCTTTTTCTCTTGGCCCGGTATTCACAGCGATGTATGCAAATGGTGTGCAGCATGCCGCAAATGTCAGCTGCCTCTTCGCCTACCTCAAAAGCACCATTGTGCCCACTTCCACTGTTACAGAGGCACTGTTCAGAGTAATCTTCCACATCTGAATCTCAAAAGATATTATGACTGACAAGGGCAGTTTTAAGTCACACGCTTCACAAGCTGTATGAATCATTAGGGATTAAGTCAATTTGTAGCGATGGACTGGCCATGCCATTTTAATTGTAAAAAATACAGTTTAGAAGTTCTAGCATGCTCCAACTCAGCCACCCCAAAAAATTGTTTAGGGATGAGCTCCAGGCTATGCTCAATATTGGGGTCCCACACCGACTGGTTCAGCCTCATTATCCTGTTTCCTAAGGCAGATCGTTTAGTTCGTTTCTGTGTGGACTTTAGAAAGGTCAGTAAGGCGTCAAATTTTGGCACTTATCTAATGCCACACAGTGATGAATTAGTCAATTAGTTCAATTAGTTATGGTTTGGGATTAGTTATGATATGGGATTTGACCAAGAAACATTGGCAGATCATCTACCATCTACTATCATCATCTCTGTGTCCTACATTAATGACTAAGGGGCTGTAGCACTTACACATCATCATGAAGTGCTTCATGAATAATGAGGACAGAAGCCATACTGTTAAATTAAACCAAATTTACAGTGACTAATGTAATAATTACTACTTGGACTATATTGGCATGGACAATTGATTCCTGTTTTCTTGTCTTTTATTTGCTTGCCATTTGCTTGCCATTTTCTAAATTATATATCATATTTTTTATATTTGTTGCATCATATTACACTTGACAGCAAAGAAAAAAAGCTATTCCTTTCTTTATTATGCATTTTCTATTCCTGACTTTTTTTCAGGCTTAAACAAGTGCTTGTGTTCAACATGGTGGTCTAGAGGCTATTGCACACTTCTACTAAAGAGAATTCTGTCATCCAAGGAGGTCTGAACTACATGCAGGTAATTTGCATAATCTGAATAGTGCACCTAGGAAATTTGACTTGTCACACATGTTCAAACCTTGGAGTATGAAGGATTTTATATGCACAGTAATAAAGTTGGCTATGTATCTAAATAATATTCTTTATGTAACCAGGTGGTATTTGAATATATAACCCCAAAAAGGATAAAAGTGTACTTCCCCTTTAAGAGAGCGGCCGCTGAATATGACACGTTAGGAGTGCGATTATACAGACAGACGGCTTAAGCAGTGCATGAGAGACAGATCCGATAGTGTATCATCCTGAGTTAAATCCATTATCTACGTGAGTAAATTTGATGATAATCATTTAATCTGGCGTAATAGGCTGTGTTTATTTCATCCTGTGTATGTAAAATGTGTATTTTATGGCTAGGGTGCGGGATGATCGGAGATCGTACGTCGTTGCAAGTGACAAGTGTTACGAGTTCTCGGTAAAACAGAATTTGGTGAGTGTCCAAAGTAATGTTATTGTGCATAAGATCATGTGCATGTTATATTTGATTTTTGTGTAATAGTATTGGAATTCACGTGATGTAAATGCTGACAGTGGGATTTGTGTTTATGTGTAGGGTGCCACTACCGTGTTTGTGTGATTCTAAAGAGTATTTTTTCACCCTAAAAGTGTGCCCTAACATTGGTAATAATTCAAAATTCGGAAGAATTGACACTTTATTTTAGTTTGCTATAATGTTCATTGTAATATTCCTGTGAAATCTGAGTTTGAAGCTTATATACTATTAGGGTAACCCCCATGTGGTGAATTTGAGTATTGCTATCTTGGAATGTAAGTTGAGTGATACTGAATTATCACCTGTTATTTGTTTAACCATTCATTTGGAATCTTTTAAAATCACAGCAAAAGAAATCTAAACAACTGATTTAGTTAAAATAAAATATGCAAATATAAAACGTGATTAGGTGTCAATTGATTTTTGTTAACTGGCAACAAAATTTGGTACCAGGAGTGGGGTTCTTTTATTATCGATCCTTCCAGTGATAGTTAAGTGTTACAGCCGGGCTGAGAGTTTGACGCAGAGTAGAGATGGACATGGGAATTGGTCTAGACATGACAGAGCAGACAGAGTTGTGACGTAGGTTTCACATGGATTTCGGAAGTAGGCATGAACTGTCCCTTTTTGCTTCCATATTCAAGACTATGTCTTGCAACATGTCTGACCCTTCAGAGGGGGAAGAGGACAACATTCATCTGAAGTTAAGAGAACTGAGTCAAAAGCATAACTAAGCAATGGCCACACTTGAGTCTTTGAAGGGTGGGTTTAATAAGACTTATGTCTATGCACTTCGAGAACGACACAACAGCCCATTAACAGGGGACATTGAAAAAGATGGGAGAACAGTGGATGAGTTTGTAGAAGAATTTGAGCATGCTTTAAGACCCCGAAACTTGACACCAAATGATGAGTATGATTTTTTGTCTTTGCTGCAAGGTGCTGCATTAGAAGAGGTTAGACTGGCTTACACTGATAGGCGCATCAGTGCCCAACTCCTCCAGGACTTTTATAGTCGTAAGCAGAATGAGGGGTAGGATGTTCGTGATTTCTCTCATGCACTAGCTCAAGCTCTTGGTCAGATTACTAAGCGTGCACCAGGGGCTGTGGGAGACGAAAAGATAATGCTAAGAGACAAGTTTGTAGAGGGCATCCGAGACCCTGTACTCAGACGGGAACTTCGACGGTATGTAAGGGACAAGCCTGAGTCTTCTATGGTGGAAGTGAGGGAGGAAGTTTCTCTAGGGCTGGGAGGAGCTATCTGGGAGGGTTCGAACCCCTAAAAGTTGAAGTGGCACCTATGGCTATTTCAGTGAAAGAGCACAGTGTGCATAAATGAAAACCATGGGCCATAACCCCGACACTTTGTCCAAAATAATGGATGTAGTCACTGAACAGGGCAGGCAGACCCTTGAGCTAACACAGGCTGTTAAAAGCTTAATGACACAACAACAGGGGGTTGGGGGCCTGTGGGGGAATAACACAAGAGCCAAGTTACGATTTACTGAGGATGGCAAGCCCATATGCCTGAAATGTCAGGAAGCAGGGCATATTGCGAGAAATTGTCCCCAGAAACGTAACTCAAAAAAACCTGCACCGGAAAATGTGACCAGTCAAGCCATCCGAGGGCAACCTGTAGACCCTAGTCAAGAAGAACTGCTGAAGCAGGCAGTAGGGACATGTCCTCAAGTAGATATTAAGGTTCTTAGCGTAGAGGTATCTTGTCCCTTGGACACAGGTAGCCAAGTTAGTACGATATATGAAAGTTTCTTCCGACAACACCTGGGGGGTGATGATGAAGACATGCTTTCGACCACTGGGTGGCTCAGGCTTACTGCCGCCAATGTGCTATCGCCATACCTGGGATATTTTGAGCTAGAGATAGAGACTATGGGCAGGAAAATACCAAACTGTGGGTTTTTAGTGGTCCCCCACCCTCTTCATTGTGTTTTTTGAGAAGCCATTCTGTTTCCTGTATTGTGGGGATGAACATCATTAGTTGTTGCCAGCAGATAGGGCAGTCCGAATTCGAGGCTCCGTTGGAAGGGGGGCTAGAGACTGATTGGAGTAACGCGTTCCAGCATATACAAACCTGTGATGTTCTGAAGAGTCGGGTGGCCCGGGTAGCTGGAAGGAGTGTGGACCATGTGCCGGCAAGCTCCATAACTACAGTGATGGCAAAAGGGTGGTTGGTGAGTGCGAAAGGTGAAAGCCAGTGGCTGCTGGAGTCAGCACACTTAGCTTTGCCGGGAGGTGTGCTGATTATGCCGACTGTGGTAAGCTCACACCATCACGAGGGCCCAGTCCAAGTTCTTAACCTGTCTAATGAAGATGTGTGGTTGCACCCTAGGACTCGGATCGGTGTTCTGTCGCAAGTGAAGATGGTGGATAATGACCCAGGACACGAGGTAACATTCCAACGCATTTCTGCGAATGCTGAAGAGATTTTATGGGGGCCAAATCACCATCCAGGCAAGAGCAGAGGTCTGAAGTGGTATCCCAGCTGGACATTGGAGGTACGGTGGAACAGCAAGCTGAGATGAAAGCATATGCCCATGCGCTCGCCTTAAGCGATGAAGATCTTGGATTTACAGACCGAGTACAGCATGAGATTAACCTGGTGGACGATGTACCTATTAACCTGCCATATCGCAGAGTTCCGCCGAACCAATACAGAGAGGCGAAGAAACACAGTGCAACTGTAGAGGAAGGGCGTTATTCAAGAGAGCTCAAGCAGCAACGCATCTCCACTGGTGCTAGTGAGAAAGGCTGACAGTAGTATCAGACTATGCGTCGACTACCGCAAGCTAAATCTGAAAACAAAGCGGGACGCCTTTCCACTGCCTTGGGTGGATGAGAGTTTTGATGTGTTATGGGGTGCACAGTTCTTCTCGTACATCGACCTGGCCAGTGGGTATCACCAGGTGGCTGTAGCAGAAAAGGATCGGCATAAAACTGCCTTCACCACACCATTTGGGCTGTACGTGCATCTGCGGATGCCAATGGGGGTGTGTAACGGGCCCGCAACTTTCCAAAGACTAATGCAAACGACCATGAGTGATCTCATCTTTCAGATTGTGCATGTATATTTGGATGACATCTTGGTGTTCTCCAAAACATTTCCTGAGCATTTGGAAAGGTTGCGTACTGTTATCAAGGCTACAGGAGACTGGACTTAAAGTCAAAGTAGGAAAATGTCATTTCCTACAGTCCACAGTGACTTTTTTGGGACATAAGGACATTGGGATATCCTCTGAGGGTATAGCCACCGACCCTAACAAGATCTCTGCTGTGAAGCAGTGGCCAATACCCATGACTGAAAGCTCTGAGGTCGTTCCTTGGGTTCTGCGGGTATTATAGCTAAAGTTAACCAAAAGGTGATCAGTGGGTAGAATCCTGAGTGTCAGGCAGCTTTTGATGCTTTGAAAGAGAAAATGACTAGCGCACCTGTGCTCAGATTTTGCATTTATTTATACAGCACTCCTTGTTTTAAGTTTAAGTTAAGATAAAAGGTCAGGATGAAACAAAGTACCCAGCAAAAATGCCCACATTGCCATTTACAGGCAAGTGAAAGGCAACTGAGGGGAGTTACACATCAATTAAATAATTGCATATGAATCACTGGATTAGGTCTGGCCCTGCCCCCACTATTTTTTCTTTCACAGTGACATCACCGTTAAGCTAAAAATGACAACAGTGACAACACCGAAGACCAACAGCACACTGGAAGTGTAATGTGGATAACAGGAAAGGTGACTATGAAGACAAGTGTCAGTTACTGTGGGATAATTTAATTTAATTATTTAGCATTAATATACACAATTGTTACTAATGTAAGGAAACGTAGACCGTTATCACACCTCAAGTAACGCAACAGTTAGCTTGCTGGCAGATCCGAGCAATTATTAAAGACTACTTTAGTACAGTTATTGTGTGTAGAACAGACTGATTATAAATAAATTATGTTCATAGTTTGAAATTGTCCTAATATTAAGTGGACTGTAATCAAAATTGTCACTGTATTGCTCTTTAATTTGAACACGCTTCTCTTGAAATAAAAAAAAAAATTGCACACCTAGGCACAATCATGTACAGTTTCTACAGTCTCGCATGCCGACAGTCATTATGTAACAAAGCAGACAAGCATTTAATAACAAAAACACTGCTTAAAGTAGCTGATGAAGTACAAGATGAAACTATTTGACGTTAACAGAAGGTGCGCTAGAATGTAAAATGTAAGGAACAATCACTAATCTGTAATTCAGAAAATCTGTATTCAGACCCTGACATTTTTATTCTGTACATAATGTATTTAAATTATTAACATTAGATGTATTTATTGTTTGACTGCATTCTCACAGTATGTTGTAATTTGTAAAGGTAATTAGATCAGCTATACCTCTGCAACGTAGAAGACCATACAGGTGGATGGAGCGAGCCCCTCATGAAGTCTCTACAGAAGAGTTGATCCAAAACAACATACATTAAGAATTTCTTCCTCAAATATCTGTGACAGTAATTTACTATACTTATGCTTTATTTATGTAAAAATTTATCTGCGTAGTATATATTATTAGTCTGGTTCAAAACAAAATATTGCTTTGTCACATAATGCAGAGTGAGATGGATGCAATTGCAGTTAAAAAGAGGCATGGGTCGGGCAAACAGAGCAATATCTAGGCAAAGCAAACCCGTGAAACAAGAAGTCAAAAACTCGGAGCGATATGCACTTCACAAAAATCATTTGGTGAAGTCAGGCGATAAACTTTGAGCAATACTGCGTGAAAAATAAAGACACATTTGATTAAAAACTAATGAAAGGGTAAATGGAAACTGGTGTGAATGATCAAGATACATTAGGGAGACAGCCAATGACAAGACATGGGTGGAGGCAGGACATGAATCAAAACAAAAACACGTGGCAACATAAACAAAGACATAACCAATAAACAAAGACATAAATGCTGTCGCGCTGCCAGTTGCTTAAGCACGCTGAGCTCTTTTGCACATGGTGCAGATATCTTTAATATACAGTTAGGTCCGGAAGTATTTGGACAGTTTTTGTGATTTTGCCTTAATAAGCCAACCCCAATGGATTTGAAATAAAACAATCAAGATGTGATCGGAGTGTAGACTTTCAGTTTTATTTTAAGAGGTTACACAAAAATTTGGCATTTACCATTTAAGAATTACAGCCATTTTATGGTTGAAGTACTTCTATTTTCAGGGGTTCAAAGGTATTTGGACAATTGACTGACAAGAAGTTAATTGACCAGGTGTGGTCCATTTCCTCATTACTTCAAGAAAAATTAATCAGAAAAAGGTCTGGAGTTGATATCAGGTATTGAGTTGGCATTTGGCAGCTGTTTGACTGGAGCTACTAATATGAAGTCCAAGGAAATCTCAATGCAAGTGGCTTCATTAGGCTGAAAAAACAACATAAATCTATAAGAGAGATAGCAAAAACCTTGGGTGTGGCCAAATCAACAGTTGGGTACATCCTCAAAAAGAAAGAAAGAGCTCAAACTGGTGAGCTCAACAACATTGAAAGGCCTGGAAGACCATAGAAGACAACTAAAGTGACACATCACAACATCAACAGAATTCAAGAATACTCTGGAGAAGGTAGGTATCATTATCAAAATCTACAATCAAAAGATGCCTTCATGACTGTAAATACAGAGGGTTTACGACAAAGTGCAAACCAATGGTAACATTCAAGAACAGGAAAGCCAGATTAGACATCTAAAAAACCTCCCATGTTCTGGAATAAGATTCTTTGGACTGATGAAACCAAGATTAACATGTACCAGAATGATGGGAAGAGAAAAGTATGGTGAAAGAAAGGAACAGCTCTGAAGGTGGCTGCAGTGAAGGCCTGGTAAAGCATCTCCAGGGAGACTCAGAATCTGAGTTTTGCGAACATGGGCTCCAGAATTCAGACAGTCATCGACTGCAAAGGATTTTCAACCAAGTATTAAAATTATGGTTAGTCTATACTTCGATCACATCATCTTTTATTTCAAATCCATTGTGGTGCTGTATAAAGGCAAAATCACAAAAACTGTCATTGTCCAAATACTTCCAGACCTAACTGTATATTGGTTTAATTTTTATGGGATATCTACTGTTAATGTAAAAAAGTGTGTCGCCCATAAAGTTTTATTAATTAGTTCTCACAATGTTTAAAATGTAAAATATAAAAATACTGTGAAATATGTGAAAGATCTGACATGATCTTGAATGGTACACAAGCCCACATTCTATTTTTATATAGAATTTTTATATAGGATTAAAACATCAAAAATCATTCTTTCAACAAATACCTGAATGAATACCCGATCCCTAACTAATACCAGACCCCGCATCGTCATTGGCAGTCACTCAAGTATGGCTGTCCTACTTTTAGATCCTTGTGGAACTTCAGGTGGGCAAAGAGGCCAATCCTGGATCTACATATTTTAGGGCAATGTGGGCAGGGATGAGAAGTGGTAGTTAATGGTGCGATTAAGGCTTTATTAGTAGCTTTCTCCTTTCTGAGTCTGTGCTTGTCTACTGCAACATGGTGGAGGTTGTTATTGAGGAGCGTAGTACCCGTTTGGACAAGGCTTTGCCAGTCCTCCCCATCGATCCATATGGCACTTTTTGATGTTGACTTTGATGTTATCTTTATATCTTTTCTTTTGACCTCCAGGGGCGCAACAACCTGTCAAAAGTTGCAAGCACAGTACATGTTTTGGAAGCCGTGAGTCAGGCATACAGATAACATGCCCAACCCATCTGAGCTGTGTTTCTGCAGTCATAGCTGTGATGGTTGGCATGTTGGCTTCAGCAAGGACGCAGACGTTAGTTCATTTCTGAGCCATACATTGGGGCAGGGAGCAATACATCTTTGTAGCCCAGAATTTTAGTTTTGGCCTGCAGGTCGCTTTTTTTCAAAAACCCTTTTTTGCGGTCTTTTAAATTTTGTAAATATTTTTAAAAATTTTTTTAAAATATTTTTAAATTATTATTTTGTTTAAAGATCTTATTTTTTTTATTTAGTACTGCTCTTCAGAAACTATACAAATTATTTACGTTTCCCAGAAGAGAAAATAACAATTTTGTTTATTTTGTTTACAATAACAATTTACACCGATCATGCTGTTCAAAATTTTACACCCCCCTGGCTCTTTATGTATCATGTTGCGTTCTTGGTAATCAATGTATGATTGCACCTTTTGTAATAGTTGTATGATTCCCTCAGTTGTCCTAAGTGTGAAAAGATGGATCTCAAAATCATATAGCCACTGTTGGAAAGAGGTCAACTATGCACAACAGTGGGCACTTTAACTGCTCAGGAAAAACAGTTAAAGGGATTCATGAACAACTATCACAAAACATAAAAACAGTCATTGATCATCCAGGTAACAACACACGATATTAATAATCAGGCAATGATAAGAGCTCAATAGACCTGTACAACTCTCATTCATTCTGGATGTTAAAATGTCACCCACTTCATCCCCTGCAATTCCTTCCTCACAATTACAGAAAGGAAAATGCAGACAGTGTAATTACTATGCACAGAACCATTTCTGCTGCAAGATATAAACCACTGCAAAGATTGACAGAGGGAAATTACATAATGCAAATCTAAAAATCTTGTGCACCACTGCAAAAATTGTTTCCCACAAGAAACACAAGACCAAAAACCTCTCCGTTTTCCAATGCCTGAAAGTTTTGGGTTAATTTCAGGTATTTTGAGCTGTAGCTCAGCTGGGAACTTAGCAGTGACCTGGTGACCCTGCTCAGAGGAGAAGGAGGGCCTGGAGCAGAAAGCTAGGTTTTTGTCGCACCTATTACACTGTCTATTTCATTGTGAATGTTATTTTTATTGTGAGCAGTGCTGATTAATGGGAAGATCAGGTGCAAATTCAGTGCTGTGCAACCTTGAAGATTAACGTTTAAGCGTTAAAAGTCTCCTTCTTATGCTAATGCCTCAATTTTCTGCTGCAGCTGAAGAGCCTAGATTTGTGTGCAAAGGGATAGAGATGTGGAAGAAATTATTGGTACCCTTACAACGCACTGAAACAATGCTTTCATTCCTCCTGAAAAGTGATGAAATTAAAAGCAATTATCTCATGTATACCTGCATGCCTTTGGTATATCATAGAGTAAAGCAAAGAAAGTGTGAAGAGATAATTATTGCTTATTCTACAAAGATATGGCAGGGACAGCTTTGTTGGTACCCCTAGATAAGAATATAAATATTCAGATTATAGCCATATTTCAAACTAACTGTTTTCTTTAATTAGTATCACACATGCCTTCAATCTTGTAAGCAGTCATTTAGCCTATTTAAATGGAGAAAAGTAGTCACTCTGCTGTTTGGTATCTTTGTGTACCACATTGAATGTGGACCAGAGAAAGCAAAGGAAGCTGAGGAGCTCAGAAAGAAAATTATAGACAAGCATGTTAAAGGCATAGGCTATAAGACCATCTCCAAGCAGCTTGATGTTCCTATGATACAGTTACAAATATTAAGAAATTTAAGGTCCATGGGACTGTAGTCAACCTCCCTGGCTATCGTCACGGGAGGAAAATCATCCCCAGATTGAGCAGAAGGATAATGCAAAAGGTGACAAAGAGCCAAGGAAAACTTCCAAAGAGATACAAGCTGAACTCCAAGGTCAAAGTACATCAGTGTCTGATCACACCATCCGTCACTTTTTGAGCGACAGTGGGCGCAATGGAAGAAGACCCAGGAGGACTCTACTGTTGAAAGAAAAACATGCAAAATCCAGACTGGAATTTTATTTTGACAAGCCACAATGCTTCTGGGAGAATGTCTCATCTAAACAAAGGACAAAACTGGAGCTTTTTGGCAAGTCACAACAGCTCTATGTTCACAGACAAAAAAATGAAGCTTTCAAAGAAAAGAACACAAGAATACCTACTATGAAACATAGAGGAGGCTTGGTTATGTTGTACATCTACTTCGCTGCATCTGGCCCGAGGTGCCTTGAATCTGTGCAGGGCACACTGAAATCTCAAGACTATCAAGGCATTCTGGAGTGAAACGTACTGCCCAGTGTCAGAAAGCTCTGTCTCAGTTGCAGGTCATGAGTCCTCCAACATGATAAAGACCCAAATCCCACAGTAAAAGCATCCAAGAATGTCTAAGAACAAAACAATGGACTATTCTGAAGTGGCCTTCTATGAGCCCTGATCTGAATTCTATCAAACATCTATGGAATCTGTAGAGCTGAAATATGCAATCTGGAGAAGGCACACTTCAAACCTGAGACAGCTGGAGCAGTTTGCTCAGGAAGAGTGGGACAATCTACCTGTTGACAGGTGTAGAAGTCTCATTGAGAGCTACAGATACTCTAAAGGTTGTGCAACAAAATATTTTTATCCATGCCATTTTCATTTGTTTTATTTAAAATATTCTGTTGAATCAAAAATCAAAAGCAAAGTCTGATTTTTATTAAATATGAAATAAACAAGGATGGATGCCAATTACTTTTGTTAGTTTTAAGTTATTTTAGAGAAAATTGTGGGTTCTTCTTTTTTCGTGGCAGGGTACCAACAAATTTGTCCACGTCTGTATGTTTTCAACTGGCTGAGTTTTACTAATAAAAATTCCATTGCAGATATGTACAAATTTAAATTTTTACTAGTAACAATATAAATGTGACTAGTCAAAAATATTTTTTACTACCACAAATTCCTTTATAGATATAACATTAATTCCTACTTATTTAAAAACAATTTATCTTTAATTCAATTCATCTATAAATAGGTTTTGACTAGTAAAAATAATTCTTACTAGTAAAATATATAAGAAATCATGACCATGCTCTGATGCTTGCTTAGATCTTACTTTGCCTCTGGCATGCTTGGCCCCATAATTGCTGCTTGTATCTATATTTAGGGGCCAAGCACCGCAGGTGCAAAAAATATTGTGATAGCGGCACCTACTGGTCAAAAGTTACAATAACATGCCAAAAATGCTTACATCTAACTGCCATTTTTGCTACTCCTTGTTCAAATTTTAATCTTCACCACATTTGGCTCACATAATCTTGAGACCTGTCTGAACAAACGTTATCAAAGGAATTTTGATATTCAAACCCATTCTCCTGTAATGTTTTATGTCTGTGCCACCTTGTGGTCAAGAACTGTAACAACTTTCATTTTTTTTCCTTATCATTTGAGGAGTCTGTGATGAATTCAAAGTTCATTTTTCCTATAATTCTCTGGAGTGTGCAGAAATGAACTCACACCAACATGTGAAATTCAAGTATACATCCATCTTAGATTTTGTTAAAAACTGTTTTTCTGCTATTCCTCCTACAGATTTTCTCCAATCATCACCAAATTTGACAAACATCATCTTCAGAGTAAGCCTCACAAAAGTTATCAAAAGAATTTGGAATATTCCAAACAGTTTGTCCACAATGGGCCAAAGAATCTGACGCCAAAGCCGCCAAACAGGAATTGAGGCTGTATCTCAGAAATGACTTTGCACACAGACACAAAACTTGGTAGGCATCTTCAGGATCATGACCTGAGGCAATGCAACAAATTTCATGCCAGCACCACTTAATAGTCAAAAGTAATAATAACATGCTTTAAAGCATGCTACTCCTCCTCCACATTTTGTCCAGTCTTCACCAAATTTGGCTCACGTTATCTTGACACCTGTCTAAACAATGCTGCAGCAATGCCACCCTGTTGCCAATTTGTTCTTGTTTCCTCCTACAGTCAGAGAATGCCACCACTGTCCATGGTCAAAACATACACATCATGAGTGAAACTACAAATCACTCTTAAATACCTTTGCCTAAAGTTATGGCTCTGTTTTCTTGTGATTGCTTAGGCTTTCTGGGTGCATGGTCCCCGAAAATGCTGCTTGCAGCTTAATTGTTATTATTCTCCTTCTTCCGTTCTTGAGCCTATGGCAGCCCATAGAACCGTGCACAGGAAACTTATGAAATTTGGCAGAGATAGAGGACAGTCTGAAATGTTATCAAAGCAAATTTGGCATTGTCATCTCAAACCCTCTAGTGCCACCAACAGGTCAAAGTTTCACTCATGTTTATGCTACTCACTACAATTAATTAATGGCTAATAAGGGGAACAATATGTATCTCATCTTCTTTGTGCATTATATCACTAAATATTAGCTGTATGTTTGGACATGGAAACTTTATTATTATTATTAATATTATTATTATTAATTAGTTATTTAGTTTTATCTTTAATCAGGTAACGCTTCATGATTGCATGCGATTATCTGGTATCCCTGGTGATTTTGGGCACTGCTGTTAGGAAGAGAGGTAGAGGTGTAGAAGACCAGGAAGGTCTGCGCTTACCTGGATTAAGTGTTTCATCATGAAAAGGTCAAAGACATCAAGGGCTTAGTATCATAAAAAGAACTCCTCTCTGTATGCTAACTCGTCGTTCTTGCTGATGAGACTCACCATGGTCGTGTGAATGTGAATCGAGCTGTGCATTGCTACACAGTTGTGAGTCAGCAGAGTGAACAGCTATGGACTGAGCACACAGCCCTGTGGGGTTGGAGATGCTGTTCCTGATCCAGACTGACTGAGGTCTCCCAGTCAGGAAGTCCAGGATCCAGCTGCAGAGGGAGGTGTTCAGGCCTAGCAGGTTCAGCTTTCCAATCAGGTGCTGAGGAGTGGTTGTGTTGAATGCTGAACTGAAGTCTATGAACAGCATTCGAACATATGTGTCTTTATTATCCAGGTGGGTGAGGGCCAGATGGAGGGTGGTGGTGATGACGTCACCTGTTGAGCGGTTGGGACGGTAAGCGAATTGCAGGGGGTCCAGTGAGGGGGGGCAGCAGGGTCTTAATGTGCCTCATGACGAGCCTCTCGAAGCACTTTATGATGATGGGTGTAAGTGCAATGGGACGGTAGTCATTGAGGCAGGACGCTGAAGACTTCTTTGGCACAGGGGTGATGGTGGTGGCCTCGAGGGACGTCAGAACGACGGCGCTGCCCAGGGAGGCGTTGAAGATGTCCGTGAAAACATCCGTCAGCTGGTCTGCACATTCTCTGAACACCCTGCCAGGAATGTTGTTTGGTCCAGCAGCCCTCCTCGGGTTGACTCTGTGTAGAGTGCTCCTCACATCGGCCGTGGTTAGACACATTGGGAGGAGGGTGGTCTTCCTCGCCGTCACATCATTGTGCGCCTCAAACCGAGTGTAGAAGTTGTTCGGCGCATCTGGGAGGGAGGCATCATTGTCACAGGCAGGTGCTGTTGTCCTGTAGTTGGTGATTGCCTGGATGCCCTGCCACATGCTCCATGTGTCTCTGCTGGCCTTGAAGTGGTTGTGGATACTCTGTGTGTGTGTGTGTGTGTGTGTGTGTGTGTGTGTGTGTGTGTGTGTGTGTGTGCTTTGCCTCTCTGATGGCTCGGGACAGTTTGGCCATCGCTGTTCTTAGGGCCACCTTGTCACCTGCTCTGAAGGCGGAGTCTCAGGTTCTCCGTAGCGCACGCACCTCTGCAGTCATCTGTTTTTGCTGTAGAGTTTTATATTCAGGATACAAACAGCCCTGATTGTGAGTGCCTACTTCTCTTCTTGTTTAAAGCTTTGGCATTCATTTTGTACACCTTTAATTAGTATCACAATCCATTTTGGCTTGTATGGCAATGTAGCATCTTCATTAGCTCATGTATATTTAGAGCAAAACTAGAATGGAAGTTCCATCAAGTTTTAGTTTTCTACCCCACAAATGTTTTATACATTAATAATAATATATATATATATATATATATATATATATACACACTATATTACCAAAAGTATTCGGTCACCCATCCAAATGATCA
>CM074935.1:8979020-9000464 GCA_037576815.1 Pangasius larnaudii
CAGATGAGGATGGGTTCCCTTTTGAGCCTGGTTCCTCTCAAGGTTTCTTCCTCATATCATCTCAGGGAGTTTCTCCTTGCCACCGTTGCCACAGGCTTTCTCATTAGGGATAAATTCACAGTGATAAATTTATATATTTACAATACTTTTTTTGTGAATCCATTTATCTCTGTAAAGCCGCTTTGTGACAATGTCCATTGTTAAAAGCGCTATACAAATAAAATTGAATTGAATGAGAAAGAAGCATGTTGGAGCATATTTCATGAATACTAGATTTCTAAAGATTTATTTTCATGGTTTAAACTTTTGAACACTTCATTTTTAACAATCATATCTGATATCATTTTTCATCATAATGATGTAAAAAAACAGTTAATTGATTATCACAAGTGCATGTGTGTGTTTGCTTGAAAAACAACTTGAAGCCACAATGCCTTGATACTCCTCAAGCTGTTTAGCGTTTTTAACGCCTAATGCATGCAGTTGGTTGAGCACACATGGATTTAATGAAAAAGCAGTACGTTGGAGCATATTTGATGAATAATAGCTTTCTAAACTTTTATTTTCTCGTTTATGACTTTTTATTATGGAATTATGCATTTTATTTTAAACAATGTTTGATATAATTTTTCATCATAATCATGTGTATGTGTTTGCTTGAAAAACCACTTTCTTGGATCCGAAGTGCATTGAAACTCTGCATTTTAACTGCCTATAATGCCTATAAACAGTGCCTATAAACAGTCATATTTGATATCATGTTTCATCCTAACCATGTGGAAAACAAAGTTAATACACCCTTCTGCAAGTGTGGGTTTACTTGAAAAAACACGTTCCTGAAGCCATAGTGCTTTCTATAGCAATTTTAGCACCTACTGCATGTAATTGTGTGAGCAAATAGGGATTTCATGAGAAATTAGTATGTTGGAACATATCTGATGAATACTAGCTTTCTAAACATTATTTTCTGGTTTTTAACTTTTTAACACTATTATCAAATCATGCATTTTAATACAATCATTTTTATCATAGTCATGTGAAATACATCACTTAACAGTAATACATACTGCTGCATTTCGTTGAAAAACCACTTTCTTAAAGTCATAGCACCTTGAGACTCTTAGTGTTTTTAACGCCTAATGCATGATGTTGGGTGAACATGGAGCGATTTATTGAGAAAGCAGTATGTTAGTACATATGATATCAATAAGAACTTCTTAAATTTTATGTTTTTTACACTTTATTATCAAATCAGGCATTTTAATATAAACAATCATATTTAATATCATTTTTCATCATGATCATGTAAAAATCATTACTTAACAGTTATATGAACTGCATGAACTGCATGTATGCATTTGCTTGAAAAAACACTTTCCTGTAGCCATAGTGACTTGAAACAGTCTGTAGCACCTAATGCACATAGTTTTGTGAGTAGGGAGGGATTTTTACTTTTTAACGCTTTATTATCAAATTATGCATTTTAATATAAACAATAATGTTTCATATCATTTTTCATTTTAATCATTTTACAAACATCATTTAACAGTAAGACATACACTTGGATGAATGCCTTTGCTTGAAAAATGACTTTCCTGATGCCCTAGAGCCTTGAATTTTAATGCCCAGAGTGCACAGGGATTTGTTAAGGAAACAGTGTGTTAGAGTGTGTTTGATGAATCACAGCTTTCTACACATCATTTTTCTTATTTTTACTTTTTAACTAATTATCAAAATATATATTTATATTTATATATATTTTAGTATAAAAATCATGATTTTTTTCTTCATAATCATGTTAAAAACATAATTTAACAGTAAGACATACAGTAAAGGCTGGGTTCGATTCCCAGGCAGGGAACCAACACAATGGGAGTGTACTATCAGTGCTGGTCCCAAGTCTGGATAAAATGGGAGGGGTGCATCATGAAGGGCATCTTGCATAAATCCTGTGCCAAATCAAACCAGTGGTCCACTGTGGTGACCCTTAACGGGAGCAGCTGAAAGTACAACAACAACAACAACAAATTTATCCATCATTTAACAGTTAATACATGTATACGTTTCCTTGAAAAACAACTTTCCTGAAGCCCTAGCACCTTGAAACTCTCTGAATAACGTTTTCGGCACCTAATGCAAACAGTTGTGTGAGCACATAGGGATTTCTTAAGAAAACAGTATGTTAAAACATATTTGATAAATCTTACCTTTATACACATCATTTTTCATGTTTTTGATACAAATATAAAAAATCAGATAATGCATTTAAATACATACAATCGTGTTTCATATAATTTTTCATCATGTGAAAAATTCGATTTTATTTGTATAGCACTTTTAACAATGGACATTGTCACAAAGCATCTTTACTTTATTAATTTTAACAGTAATACACGCCCCTGCATGCATTTGCTTGATAAATGCCCTAGTGCCTTGAAACTCTTTAAGTTGTGGAAATATTTTCTGGACAAATTTCAAAAGTAATTGCAAACTGTATTTGCAATTGCATTTTCTATTTGTGGGTGAATAAATTGTGACATAATTAACGTCACAATTCAAATATGCAGATCACGCATACCTTTTGCATTTTTGTTTACACAGTTGTACAGTGTTTGCCAAATTTCAAATGGAAAAGCAAAGTCCATTTGAAATTTGGCAGATATTGTACATTTGTGTAAACAAAAATGCAAAAGTTATGCATGATTTGCATTTTCATTTGAATTGTTTCACAATAATGTCACATTTTCTATGTCTTATGAGTTATGACCCTGTCATATCAAAATAGCAATTACCCCAGTTGCTATTTCACTTCCTTGGTGTCGTGTATAGAGCCTGCCAAAATTCAAATGGAATCACAATTCCCTTTGCATTTGCATTTCTGATGGCTTGCACAGAAACCTGGCAATCAGTTTTGGGCGTGGGAGTATACTATGGGGCGTGTTTGTATTTGGAAGTGACGGCCAAGAAGGAAAATGTGCAGACAATTGTGCCAATACTTGGCTAAAAGTTCAATGCTTTACAGCAGTCCTTAATCTTTGTTTCTGCCTCTGTGTTCCTTACAACCCTCCAAAGCTTCAAGATACTGATAAAGCTTGAACTTAAAGCATACAAAGTTTGGTACCATCGACATTTAATAATATGATATTTACCTAAAATAATAAATAAATTAAGAATAAAACAAATTTTCTTTTCTAAAGGTTTGTCATAAAAAAAAATATTTTCCAAAATAATGTCAGCTCCAGTAATCTCCAATAAGAAAACCTTAAAGTCATACCAGAACAATTGAATACAAATACAAAGAAGAAATGAGGAATACTCTCATGCAATGCAATTGCGTTTCCATTTGAAATTTGGCAGACATTGTATGTTCCTTTAGCAGCTTTACAGAAATAAATACATTCAGGATATAATTTGTAAAAGTATGAATTTATCCCTAATGAGCAAGCCAGAGGAGATGGTGGCAAGGAAAAACCTCCTGAGATGACATAGAGAAGAAACCTTGAGAGGAACCAGACTCAAAAGGGAACTCATCCTCATCTGGGTGACAATAGATAGTTATAGTTGTAATTATAATTACAATTAGAAATAAAACTCTTCTATAACTATGTACTACCCATGTAGTACATAGTTATAGAAGGGATTTATTTCTAATTGTATAAATAAAATAGTGCAATTGTGTAACCAGGAAATTCATTTTCTCATGAAGCCTGTTTTATTGAACTTATCCACTGTCCACTGATGGACACCTGAATGCAAAACTGCTTGCGGCAACCATACTCAGCAATCCCAATGATCTTCAGGCTGTCCATGTGGGGCCATCCCAAGCAGCAGTGAGTGATCTCCAACCGATGAGAACTACAACCAGAAGTAGGGCATCAGGATGGGTCAGGCAGGTCTGGCGAGCAGAAGGGGTCAGGATCACTGGTATCTCAGGAGTAGCATGTGTAGCTCGACAGAGAGAGAGAGAGAGAGAGAGAGAGAGAGAGACAGAGAGGGAGAGATTGTTAGGTATGCATTTGTCCCGTAATGGTTAAGGACAATGTACTTTGCATGCAGAGGGCAAGCAGGGACTCTGGTGAGACTAGCTATGACAGCATAACTAAAAGGGGGAGCCAGAAGGTAACACAGACATGAGGGAGCCCTGGGACATAAAGCGGCCAGCCACTCCACTGTTGACAAACCTGAGTGAACACATGAGAGTGGGGGACAACAGCATCCAAACATGAACCCACCAGATCTTCTCCTTTACCTAAGAAAAAAAAAGACCAAAAGTTCGATCAGGTACTGAGGTGCAAGCAGTGATGTGTAGGTCAATAGTTTTACATAATATTACATATTACATAATATTTTACAGTTAATGCAAATTTGAATGGGAGCCAGTGCAGTGTGGATAAGATAGGGGTGATGTGGTCATATCTTCTGGTTCTAGTAAGGATTCTTGCTGCTGCATTCTGGACTAACTGGAGCATGTTTATGCACCTACTGGAACATCCAGACAGTAAGGCATTACAATAAACCAACCAAGAGGTAATAAAAGCATGAACTATTTTTTCTGCATCGTGTAATGACGTTATATTTCTTATCTTAGCAACATTTCTGACATGAAAAATGCTATCCAGTAATCATATCTACATGAGCTTCAAATGAAAGACTGGAGTCAATAATCACACCAAGGTCTTTTACTGCTGCACATGATGAAACATAAAGGCTATCCAGAGTTACTATGTAATTAGAAAGCTTACGTCAAGCTGCATGTGGTCCTAGTACAAGTACTTCTGTTAGAATTAAGTAAAAGAAATAAGCATCCAGTGTCTAATGTCCTTTACACATTTGTCAACTGGTGTCTCAAAGCTTCCTCAAAGCTGGTGTCTGTCATCTGGCTTTGCTGAAACATACAACTGTGTGTCAACAGCATAACAGTGGAAGCTAATATCATATTTACAAATAATTTTGACCAGAGATAGAAACAAGTAAATATTCAACTGAATCACTGTTTTACATATTCAACAAGACAAAAGTGAGAATCATCACATGCTACCTGCTGGTTCAACCCACCTCCTCTCTTTCCACAGCTGATGCTCAACCACACCCCTGTTGCCACATTGAGTTTTTGAAAGTGCACTGAAAAAGTGCAGTGTAAATAAACATGAGCCTGGAGCTCTCCTAAACTTCTGCCTGCCTCCCTAGTCTTCCTCCACACCTGTACACACCAGGTTCTACAGAAACCCCGGAATTTTGTAAGACTCAGACGCCGCCATGGAAGCCTTCCCTCTCTGCAAGATCATAAAGGCCCTCACCTTCAAAGCCCTCATGCGGGAGCAAGCAGAGAGCCGACAGGCCCTCCAGCACTTAACATCTCTAGCTGTGTCCCCTGCCACCATTCCACACCTGGCGCTCACCAAGATGGCCTACAGTGATGATGAAATTTGTGTTAGTTCTATTGGATTATGCAACGCAATGCCCAGAAGCCGTGACCCTTCACAACAATTCAGCACACAGTGTTACAAAGGCACTCTTCCTTGTTATCTCCCATGTCAGGATCTTGAAAGCAATCCTGACTGACCAGGGCATGTCCATTATGTCACAGTCTTCACACACACTTAAAAAAATTATTCGTATGTTCATTCATGGTGATGCTTGGTGCACGATGATACGCTCGGGACCTTAGAGTAAAACTCCACACCAAAGTCACTTAACACAGGGGAATTTGCATCAGGCCCGAGAAAGACATCATAGAGCACCACATCGAAACTCCTCCAGATGAAGTTGTACACAGCCACCCATACCGGTTACCAGAACACAAATAAAATGTGATTCAGGATGAACTCAAGGCTATGCTCAACATAGAAGTCCCACAATGATTGGAGCAGACCAGTGGTTTTGGTGCCCAATTTTTGTGTGGACTTAAGAAAAGTCAATGCAGTGTCTAAATTTGATGCATATCCAATGCCACACATTGATGAACTGCTCAATCAGCTAGGTTAGGCTTGCTTTTATTCGACACTGGATTTACCCAAGTGGTACTGGCATGACTCCAGTATCCCAAAAAAATGGAATTTTCCACTCCATTTGAGTTATACCAATTTGTCAACATTCTGTTTGGTTTGCTTGGTGCCCCAGTAACGTTTCAACATCTCATGGACAGAATACTCCGCCTGCACATCGCATATGCAGCTTCTTATTTAGATGACTTTATTATTTACAGTAATGATTGGCAGCAGCATTTACAGCATCTGAGAGCTGTTCTGAGATCCTTGAGATGGGTGGGACTCACAGCAAACCCAAAAAAGTGTGCAATTGGACAGATGGAAGTACGGTATCTGGGCTTCCACTTGGGCCATGGGCAGGTGCATCCCCAAATTGACGCCCCTGTTGCCGCAGCCACTATGTGGTAATTTGCTATCTTGGTAATTTGTGTTATACTTCACTGGTGTATGTACAGTACATTTGGCAAAGTGAATTTTGTTGAGGATCTTTGTTGCTTGACACTGCCACCCAGCAGAAAAGATGAAAAGATATTTCAATAGTTAAAATCATAAATAACACATCAGGGGCAAAGTTAACTGCAAAGGTGCAACAAACAATGGAGCAGCATGCATGAAAAAACAATGGTGTAGTAAAAAAGATTAGGGATGCAGCAACCTGTGACATTATTTAGAATGACTGCTTTATTCTTCGTGAAGCACTGGCATTAAAAGCAGTGGCAGCTGAGTTGGAATTGGTGATGACAGACATCAAAATTGTCAACTTCACCTAAGGGAATGCTCCCGACAGCTGTCTTTTTCAGACCCTGTTCCTTTTTCAGACTCAAATATATGAGCTGAGTGAAGAAATACATGCCTTTCTCATGGAAAAGCTGTCACCATTGATGTTAACTGTTATAGTGTGTCATATCTTGCTTATATTTTTTTCCATCCTACATGAATTGAACCTAAAACTCCAGGGACAGTAGTGTCTTAACAGACACTGCAAACAGAATCAACATTTCCAGAAGCCAATAAAGCTGTGGCAACTGCACATCAAACCCCATTTTACTACATGTTTCTGATCATGAACAAATACATTGAAGAAACTTTTTTTTTTAAGAAAGTGGCTTATACCTTGGTGGCTGTCAGTGTACATTACAATATACTTGCATTAATAAGTATATGAATCAAATCATTTTCTATGTTAATCTTGAAACAGTACAACACTTTATAGATTACAATATAAAAGCATTTACCAATAACCTGTTTTTTAAAATGTTGACTACCTGCTGAAAGCTGCTACCCTGCATGCCGCAAGAAAACCTCACTGCTTGTCCTTCCCACTAGAAATAATACTTAATTACAAAATGAGGAAACGTAAATTATTTAAATGTGAATTGATAGCACTTGTTTTAAGTGCATACAATCTGTGTTGTCTGAACACTTTGGCTATTCTCTCAGTATTTTTTCCATACTTCTATAAATGGGCAAGATTATATCCATTTGAGCCTTTAAAACATATACTCCCAGGGGGAAAAAATGGGTCAAGCCCAAAATGACAAATATTAGGCTTTTAATTGTCTTAACAACAAATCATTGGTCAGAAAATTAGCAAGAATTAAACAAATGCACTCCTGGGACCTCTTGCACCAACATTTGCTAGTTTAGTTTTGCTGCAGTGAACTGTTTGGCCAAAAGCTAGAAAGAGTATAGCCTAAAAATCTTCTTGAAAGCAATGGTAAAATCATGATAATGATTAAAATTTTTGATGTAAACTTCAAACTACCTCATAGCTGGTGTAAAAAAAATTCCAAAAATATCTTCTGGGAATTTTTTTTTCTTAAAAGATTGGTCATTATTTGTTTATCTGTCACACCTGGTGTAGCCCATCAAGGGCCACAAGGCTTAAACAGCTATCCCATACTAAGTTCCTTTATTTATTTGTTTAATTCTTACTAATTTCCTGACCAATGATTTGTTGTTAACACCATTAAAAGCACAGTCAATTACAAGGACAGTAATAATTTTTTTCCTTTAATAAGGCTGAAATTGAAGAATTGCCTACATATTACCTGAAAAAAAAAAAAATTCTTCCTTCCATAGGCCACATAACCAAATAAACATATTTACCAATAGCCTGGTGTTAAATGTAGACTGGAATGGAAAGATATAAATAACAAACACATACAGTATGTTTCGCTTAAAAGCACTTCTTACCACCACAGTGTGCACAAATGAATCTGCTCATCTTAGCCAGTTAGTCAGCTAAAATGCCTGAATTATGCAACCTCTTTCTTGGACATCGTAGATAGCAGAGGCACGGGGCTGTCTGAAAGCTTCCGAATAGCTCGATTGAAGTCATATAGTGAGGCCTGTGTCTGACTTTGTGATCCAGAGTTATTGGCTATCAGTTACTTCACAAGTGCAGACTATTCTATTCTTTGGTAATGGCGCAGGCTCACTACAAAAGAATGCAATCAGATGACCTGTGAGCTTTCTCTCTGTTGTGTCACACTATGTCTGAAGCCTGAAGTAATGCTATACGTGATTCCGACGCTGAAACAACAAAAAGTATCAGGCATTTTAATAACAGATCAAGATAATATTAACACAAAGAGTGATCACAAAATGATCAGGGACATGACAAAACATCAGAGGCTTAAGCCCCCTAGTGCCCCTCCTCCCAAAGTGAGGGCGCAGTCAAGGACAGTCTCCTTATTCATTTTAGATGTATGCACACTGTGCACACATTGAATATTACCTGAAATGCAAATTAATGTATCAAATGAAAATACACTGTGATAACTATTTATGGTCTCAGTCTTACTTATTGATATTATGTTCATTATATTCAACATTATATACATTTACTGTATGCGATTTAGCCTTCAGACTTGCTGGAGTCATTTCTCATGATTCATGTGTTTATAGAGGCCTCATCAAAAATATTTTTCACAGGAAAGCATTTGCTAGGTTTGATGACAGTTTTATCTTTGCATTGCCCTTGGGTTAGAGGCCTAGGGAAGATGTTTTGATAAAAGGCTCCTCAGTAGGTGAGTAGATGAGGAATTGAATCTTGAAGAGACAACACCTGTGTTGAATGAAAAAGAATGAAGCTTCATTAAAAATATCCCTATACCCTGCTTGCATCTTTTTTAAAGAATGAAAAGAAGACAAAATCTAACAATTGCTAAACAGCAGTCAACATTTACTCTCAAAACAACAAAAAAAATTGGAAAGGAAAAAAATTGCTGCTCTCTATAATTTTTATCGAGCTCTGACGCCTGCAATAAAGTTGCCCATCTGAAGAGAGGAGTGTGCTCTTTTATGATCCACTCATTCTATTGTTTAAAAAGGAGTGACTGGCTAACCTTATCAAGCTGCTGTTAGCTAAGGTCATAAAGTCAATAGTAAAATTGTGAAATTTAGCTGGCCTTAACTACCCACATCCTTAAACAAATGGAAATAATGTATCACTTTCACAACATTTGTTTTATTATGGTTAAAAGTAGCTTGTGCTTTTCTTTGAGATACACTCACCCACCAAATTATTAGGGAACCCACGCTAAAACTGGATAACAATTAGATCCAGTAAAGAGTTGTCATTTGAATTATTGTAGCCTGCCTGTCAGCTTGAACCAGTCTGTCTCCTCTCACCATCATTAACAAGGTGTTTCCACTCACTACTGCTCACTGGGAGATTTTTTTTGTCATATCAGCTGTTCTGAAATACTCAAAGTAGTCTGTTTGGCACCAAACAACCTGGCCCTGGTCAAAGGCACTAAGGGGTTCCTAATAAATTGGTCAGTCATTGTACATTACAATAGGTGCTCAAACTAGGCAAAAGCTTGGAACGTCATGATGTATGAAGTAAAAAGGACAGAATGTTTCAAGAAAAACTAGGTTACAAAAAAACATCCAAGTACCTTGAGTAAGGTAGCAGTGAAAACAGGAATGTACAAAATACTACTAAACCTTTACAATTTCAGTAAATTACCCATTTACACAAAACTACAAAAAAAAAACCTTATAAAAAAAAACCCACCTGATTAATAACTTGCCATACCACTGTCAAAATCAACAGCATGTCAGTAAGTGTCATGATGTGTCAAAATCTAATATTAAACATAATTCATTTTGATCAAGAAGAAAGTATTTAATTATACAAGGTGTATTAATATTAGGATATTTATACATTACCTTCCCTCACTAAAAAACGCAACATCAAAAAATAGAGCATGTAACCATACTATATTCTTTTTACTCATGTTCATAAAATGTGCTTTAGCTTGTCCAACCCCCTATAAAGTTATTAAAATGTATTTTTTACTAAAAATAGTTTTATCCAGAACAACAAAAAAATTGTAAAGCCAAACATTCCCAATATCAATAATCCTATCTTCACTGCAGACATCTTGACCTTGGCCACATCCCAATCAACACACTGTCCTTCACCCCATGGAGCTTTCTGCCTTCTGCTTGACTCTTGTAGCCCTTGTGCTGACCAGCAAGAGCCACCTGCTCCCTTCCGTGTGATAGCAACATCATCATGTGGTCCAGCTTGGAGCGAATGATGGAGAAATGATAATAGCGTTCTTTGGTCAGCTTGCAGATACAAGCCCTCAGCTTGCTGCCTGTAGGGGCAATACTGTGTTGGATGTATGGGCAGTGATGCACCCCTGCTTGAGTAGAACAACCCTTGGTTGTGGTTTTTGTTGAGGCAGACGAATGGCTGGGGCTGCTTGTCTTATCACTGCAGGCAGAGCTTAGTGCTACGGCATAAGAATCCTGAGGAGTGGTGATTGCTTTTATCTGCATTATGCCATCTAAATTCAGGCAGCTGGTCTGTGTGGAGGTGTGGCGGAACATGACAGCTGGATGTGTCATAGTGCCCATGTTTAGAGCGCTAGCAGTCACATCAACGTTTTCAGCATTCAGAGGATTCTCTTCAGCAACAGTCAGATCATGTCCAAAATTTTGCTCCATCTGTTTCCCTTCAAGAGTTAAGGTGCCAGATACTGGAATGCTGTCAATCTCCCTTTCTTTCCCAGCTTGTTTAGTGTAAGCTCTGTTGGGAGTGCTGGTCAGCCACATTGGTTTACAGACTGCTGCTACGGAAGTAGAAGTTCCTGAGTGCTTAAGTAGCAGGTAGTCATAGATGCCACTGTTTTGAACACTAGAGGCAACTCTTGTGTTGAGTGGGAGAGACTGTGCATAGAGGATGCGGAACTCTTCATCAAAGTTCTCTGTGATTTGACCAGATAGCTCAATCAGATTGCTACTGTTGAGTTTACCATCAGTCCAGTTGAACCTAAGGGTGAAGAAATAAATCAACAAATCTTAAGCTTTCCTGAATAGACAAATTAGGTGCTGGAAGGCCATAGCATTGCAAAATTTAATGTGACACCAAAAGCAGTCAATTAAGGTCTTGGTAATTAGCATAAACTCAGCATTAGTAATTGCCTAATAAATTGATAAAGTTTTATTTTGCCATGGGAGAAACCTATCACCCTGTGATTGTCGGTTCAACTATTGACAATGCCACAGCCATCCACGGTCCAATAGAGAATAAATAGCCCAGCTCTCTGAATGGGTAGGATTGCATTACCCTCTCCTCTGTAATTGAGTTCATGTATACAAAAGAGTTCAATTAGCACTGTCTTCCAAGTATGCTCGGTGGTCTTAAGACATTGCATGAGTACCAGTTTTAAAAAACGCATGTATTAACCCCCATCAGTTGTGGCTGTCACCAATCTTTGTTTGGTAATAAAAAAATTATGCCTAAGAAAGGAAAGTAGGCATTAAATAAGAGCTATGCTTGCTAATATTTTATAGGTTATTGACAGCAAAAGTAAACAGGACTCTTTTTACAGCTAAGCAAGGGAATTACGTGTATGGATTTCCTGGTTCATGCTGAAGTCATGGCTTGAGACTAATAAAACAGATTAAGAGAAAATAATGTTTGTGTTTTGATATTTTTATTTTTAATCTGAATGACTGAGGAGTTTAGACTCAATTATTGTATTGTGTCTGGGCCTTACCTGTAGGAGCCTGTGGCCACTCTGTTCCCATCAATCAACATAAATCGTTCATGAACCTTCCCAGTAATACGAGCACCCGATCGCATGTAGTAAGTTGAACCTGTTAGGGTCCGCACTCTCATATGCTTCAAAATAAAGAATTTTAGGTTCAAAAGCAGCAGTAGAAAAATTACTTAATTTATTTTATTATGTCAATTAAGGATTTTGCCTAAAATTTTTGGGCAAGAGACAGCCATACTCAGACCTCATAGGAGGATGGGATAAACATTGTACATGGAACTGAGACGTAGGGGGAAAATACCAATAAATATACCTGGAGGTCATCAAGTCGCACATTAAGGTTTTTGCACATCTGCAAGAATGCTGGGAGAGATGTCAGGTCTAGTAGAATGTACACAGGGACACGACTTTGGGTGCATGCCTCCTGCAGGTCACGGAAAATGTCCAAGTCTGTTAGCGAATCTGTTACTATGGCAATCACCTGCAATAAAGATGGAAAAATATGTTTTCTTGTATTTTGCCATGTCTGCCCCAAAAAACAAACTAAAACACCCTAGGTTATAGAGTATATAAGTTCTATCTGACAAACATGCCTTATAAATGACCCAGGTATAACACTGGTTACAGCTGCTGATGTATTTGGCTTTAAAATCAATGAACACCATTGGTTAACAAAGCTGCCTGTAGATCTAACTGCAAAAATAAACTAAAAATTAAAAAAAAAGTTACAACTAATGTTTGTAAGAGTGTAGGACGTGTTGTAACATCTCTGAAGTTCTACATTCTGTTCCTGGAGGTAGAAGGTGAGTGTGAAAGAAGCCTGTTCACATTCTTGTCATTCCAAAAGTATAAGCCATTAAGAAGATTCCATATTTAACCCTGGCTGGCACAGTTTCCATGTATAATTGGAAAAATATTATAATTATTTTAGATTATTAATCAATGCCTATAGAGATGTTTAAAAGAGATTTCCTATGTGTTTTTATATGAATGTGCAGTTTAAGGAATGCCTTTAGATGTAAAAGATTTCAAAGCATAGAAAATTATCATAAAATATAGAGAATGAATAAATTAAGGGCGAAACATAGTGAGTGCAGTTACTTTCGAACAGGTGTACTGCATGCTACGAGTAAAACAGGGGTAGAACTTTAAGTTGTCAAAATAAGCATTTTTAAAATTTTATTTAATGTGACATTGCCTTTTCCATCACAGTCTCATAAACTCCCTTGAACACCACACAAACCCCTTGGGCTTCATTAGCATCCTATTATGCTCTATATTTATAGCATGTGTAAAATTGCTGAGCCTGCCCATTTAGACTAATTTTGTATCAGGTGACATTAAAAGGGGTCTTTATTCAGGCATGGATGTCAGGAGCATCCTGTTCAACTGGTTATTGTTTCAACAGGAACAGGGACTAAAGTAAATCTATAGGAAAGGCATAGGGTTGGAAATTGTGTTTCAAAGTACAAATTAAATAACCATAACATTGACAGAAGGATTTATATTTTGCAATATTTATGGCATTTGTTTTTTATGTCATGATTTTTTTTAAACAGCAAAGTGCTAATTTAAGTATGTCATGAAGAGGACTTTGGTCATTGTTTAGTTATTGTTTGATGACAGCCAGTGAGTCAGCTGTTCAGACAGATAGGGGGAGTTTATTTCACCACCTAGGTGCCAGAACAGAGAACAGCCTTGATGCATGTCTTGCTTGTACCCTGAGAAATGGTGAGCCCAACTGAGCTGTGCTAGAGGATCAGAGGGAACATGGTGCAGAACAGGTGTGAAAAGTGCTTTAAGGTAGGCAGGCACTGGTCCGTTTCTGGCTTTGTAGTTTTGCATCAGTGTTTTAAATATGTTTATCAGTGTTTAAAATGGCAAGAGCGTTTAGTGATGTGAGGCAAGAAGGACAGTTGATTGTGCATGGTTACCCTAAGGTTACGTGCGGTGACAGACGCGAAATCTGAGTCGTCCAGGGAGATCATAAGATCTTAATATGGATCTCCAGGGATGTACAGCAGCTCAGTTTAGCTAGGATTAAGTTTCAGCTGATGAGCTGCCATCCATGATGAGATGTCTGCCAAACATGCTGAGATCCATGCAAAAACATGAGTCTTTGAAGGGGGACAGGAAAAGAGAAGTTTACCATGCTGTGGTATGAAGTCAGTTAGGATCTTTGATGTTGTTCTGGGTGAGATAGAGAGACAGTTGATTGTAGACAGCATGTTTGGGAATTTTAGAAAGAAAAGTATGAAGTGATACCAGTTGGTAGTTGGCGATATCTGAGGTATCCAGAATGGGATCTTCAGGATGGGTACAGTCTTAAATGCAATCAGCACATGACCAGATGTTATGGAGTCATTACTGATAAAAGAGATGAAGGGGAGGAGCCATTGTAAAATCGAGCATTGTGGATGGGATGGGATCTAGTGGGCAGGTGGTAGTATTGCAGGACAAGATAACGTTAAATTGCACTTGCACTTAAGCCTCCATCAGTGAACAGTTGATAACCTCAACCAAATAGACTTCATGTGTAAACTATAGTGAAGTTTTATGGTTACACAATTACAATTTTGACCATATAGTATACAGTTATAGAAAGGAATGAGGATGGGTTCCCTTTTGAGGAAAAATTTGATAAATTCATAAATTTAAAATGTATCCTGAATTCAATTATTTCTGTAAAGCTGCTTTGTGGCAATGTCCATTTATGAAAGCACTATACAAATAAAACTGAATTGAATTTGTAGAATATCTTCTGTCCATAGTGGAGAAAAATGTCTCAGCAAAAGAAAAAAAGGGGAGTCCTGAACATGCACTGTAGGAGTCAAGGTAGATAAGTCATCTTCTCATTGAAGAATGTGGCATAGTCATAAGCAGTCAAAGAGAACAAAGGACTAGACTAAGGCAAGGCAGGGCACAGCAAAAAACAGAACTTAAATAGGGTGACTAATTGGGGTAACACAAAACAGATGCACGCAAACACCGAAAGTGTGGCAGACAACAAAAGAAGATATTTTAAAAAATGAATGAGGGTGCCCTCTGGTGGTCTGGGGAGGAACTGTCAATGGTGGACATGGCAGGTATGATATTAGATCAGTATCAGCTTGTGACTTCTTCCACCTTCTCTCAGCTGCTCTTAATTCGCTCAGATTTCTACACGATACATCCTACAGCCAAGGAGCAGGGTGAGAAGACTTCCTGGGTTTAGAAGATAGAGGGCACATGCATCTATCTAGCTAGTTGCCAGCGTGCAGCACACTGAATTCAAGCCACCGAGAGAAGTAATGCTTATTATTTATAATATATTATGATTATAATTGAAGGCAAAAACTATATATTGTGTCTTTAAGTTGACTTTGGGTAGCATACTTGTTGATAACTGTTGTTCTGTGACAAGATAGAAAACCAAATTAAATGTTTTGGTTGATTTATCTGGCTCATTCGCTTAGTTTTTTCAAGCATTTATTTTGCTTTTGGAACTGTAGTTTTTAGATTTATGTTTATTTTAAAGCTATCATCATTATTGTTTAAAAAAAACTGTCAGCCAGTATGCGCAACACAAGCTAAGTCAGGGCAAACCTTTCAATATTCAGTGGTTATCTATAAAACATCTTAAGAATACAGTAAAACACTTATTCCTGTCAGGCTCAATAAAGATTGATTAAACAATCTGAGACAGTTATACCTATAGGCCTATATAATGCATTGTGCACGAGCTGTGAAAAAGATATGAGGTTAAACCTCTTATTCTTATTTTATATTATTGCTCCTCATATGCCACAATCACAACTGACAATAGATATTTAAAATAAGAATTAACATATTTTTGTGTGGCACAAAATTGTGATTTGTTAAGTTTAATTAACAATTATTCTATTAATTGTGCACTTATTTACATTAATGTATTGTGAATTTTTAAAATAGTAGGTCTATAATTTCATAGTGAACATACAGTAGTATTCAATAACTGGACATAGTGGTCATGAGAATTTTGAGAGAAAGGTAAACACAACACTGCATTTGTATGTAGATCACTCAAAAAAGTGAGTGTGAGTAAGTAAATAAACAAAAAAAAAAAATGTATCTCATAAATTTATTTACCTCACAATAAAATAAATAAATCTCATTGTCTATACTGTCTATATTGAAATGTACTGGTATTTTACAACATTATATAACGTTTTTTTGTATTCTATGTGTTTTCTATTGGCTTTTAATTTCACAAGCATGAAAAGTTCCTTCACCCTTTCTTGCAGTGTTCACACATATGAGCAGTGAATTTGAGGCTCTTGTTTATATTTTAGGGAAATATAAGATGCTACAAAGTCAATAGAGGGCATTACTCTAAATTAACGTAAACTTCTGTAGCTCTCTAGACTAGATGTTCTCAATCTTTACTAGCTTTTTACATTTTATATATAAGTTATGCAACAAATATTCCCCTGTAGTGCTGGAGCTTGAAAAGAGAATAGAAATGTAGACCGTCTGGTGGAAATCGAGGACGCTCTGTAAGTATGGCAATAGAATTGATCAGTATTAAAATGTAGGTAAATATAACTATAGAATTTGAATTTATATATTACCTCCTTTGCATTTTTTATCATCCTTCTTGCTGCTTCTTTGCAGCTGTAAATGCTTTCGCCATAACTTGGCTGGAAGTATGCTACAGCACGCGTGACTCCACGAAACGATCCCGTAGTGAAAGCGGGCCAACCCATTTCTAAAACTGGGGGCTCTAGGTCGGAAATCTCCGGAAAATACGTGACCGAAGAACAGTCCAAGGTGCTGGATTGGTCTAAATGTGAATCATCGCCAGTGAAGGAAACGCATCTCGGTACACCCGCAGCACAGGAGATTCCTCTGATCTCGTCATCGGATAGAAAATTCGGTATTCTCTCCTTGTTTAGAAAGTCTTTAAAGGAATCAATTCCTTCGGAAACCAGCGTTTCCAGGGCAAGTCGGTGCCTTTCATTATATAATTCTTTTATGCTTGAATCCTGTCGGACTTCTGACGTTTTCCAGCCCGGTGAATCCTCTAGACACTGCGACATAGCCATACTTGGAAGTTTAATTCCTGTATCATAGAAAATGTCTGCTTAGTAAATTAATCAAGCCTTAACTGTTTTCTGCAGTTCACGAAGGCCCATACGGCGACACAGTATTGGATGACTAATCCCTACCCGTCAGGTGTGCTTGACGTTTATTGGCCATGAGTTTGAATTTGTAAGTAAACAGGTTTTAACTTTCCGGTTAGGACTACCAGCCCTCAGGATGGGGTGGAGTCAGACCTGATCCAACTCCACGGTAGCTACTGTAAGAGCACTACTATACAACAGTTAGTTCTGTTCACTAATTCGTTTGGTCGAGCGGCGTTAAAAGAGTGTTTGTATGTCCTATAATGGCACTGGGACATTTCACTGTGTGGATCACTCCGCATGTCTGTGGTCGCCTTGTAAAATTCCACTTCCTAGTTCGGAAATAGTTCCCAGTTCCTGGTTACAGTAGTGTTAGCAACATCATCAGCGGTCAGAGCAAACCATACTTTTAAGGTATCTAACAATCGGGTAAACGTGCAATCCCTAGTCATTAGTGCATGATCCCAAATTTTTCAATTCACCATAAAAATGTACAAAAACTAAACGGAATGTGTTTGATGGCCAGTTTCTACAAATTAGATTACGATTTTAAAACGTGTCGCATATTCATTTTTTTAATCGAGTTTGACCAAATGTTGTCAAGTAATACAGTTTAACTGATTGAACACAAAACTTAAGGAAATAAGCTTAAAATTGATTAAGTATGAAGAGTAATGGCTCAAGGAAGTGGCAGTAATGAGGAGTGCACATTTGTCACAAACGATTATGGGTGGAGCAAATCAACCGGAACTGGGAAGATAAATATCAATATCAATAACTTGATGAAAAACAAAAACCCAAATAAAAATAGGGAGGTCACCTCAGAACTAATAACAATAACTAATAAGAGTTGCAGAATAGCTAATTACAAAATACAACTTCTGGAGTACATTTATTTGTTTGTTTGAATCATTTTTGGAATATTTTTTCTCCACTGAGTAATGTCAATAATGTTTTAAAGAAACTTTACATTTTATGGCTGATGACATCACTCAAAACACTATCACCATCCAAATGGCAACAATTTTTTTTTTGCCACATTTCTGGCATTTGTGCCACATTTATGCTGTTATTTTATCAAGTTAAGTGATATATTTTAAGTGCCTGAAAAGAAAGCTACGATTCATCACTCAAGATTCCATCCAATCACATCAAATCCTAAATCTTAATCCAAAATACTGTATGTTAGACCACACAACATTAACTCCTAAATTGTATCAAACAATATTGTTAATTTGTGTTGTTTATACAATTGTGGCTTTATTTATTTATACTTCTTTTTATTTTATGCACATTTTTATAAAAAAAAGAAAAAACATAACACATATTACGGTCAATGGCATGCACTGTGATGCTCAGTACAGATTGGTTGTTGTACCCAACTGTGCTCAGGTCCAAGGCAAGCTGTCTGAATGGCTAAGAATAATTTTCTCAAGTACAGTGAAGACTGGATTCAGTAAACAGACTCCATCTGGAATGGAAACAAGTACCATTCATGGTTAGTAGTCAATAAACTTAATAAAATATTGTTAGAAGGTCATTTGACAAAAGCTTATAAACCTGCTATAACAATTCCCAGTGCCAAGCAAGGCAAAAATGTCAGGAGATCATATTAGGCCTTAAACAACAGAAACTGAACAAATGCACCTGCATAATCCTCCTTCATGAGCTTCTGTAGGATAGGAGGGGTTATTATTATATGTAACAGTTTCATACCTGACAGCTTTTCTGTGCTTCACAGCCCAGGCAGGCAACACCATGTGACCCAGCACAGATACAGCATTCAGAGTTCACATGCATGTTAATATTTCCCAGTGCTTTCTTAACATTTGCCAGCTGTATTAGGTTAATAAGGTTATTAAAACAATATGAAATTCTATAATATTAATCTTTTATTACTCTAACAACATGCTGGTAGTTACTGTGTCCCATAACTAATTCTGGCCTGCTATTATCCAAATCCATGTCCTTATTTTTACAACATCTGTTCACTATATTCAACTGAAGATTATTTTGTCCATTCATAGCAATCTTCACTTATGAACCACCAATCTGTGTCAAGCTAAGACAATAATAAAAAATTAATGTTTATAAACTGTGTGCAGTAAAAACATATTAAGGTACAAATTGGTACAAACATATTTTAGGTGTACAAACATACATAGAGCTGTCTTTTGACATCACAAGACTTTTCTAGCATGATTAAGTCAGTAACAGGCTCTTGAGTGACACTACAGGCCGTAAGTCTTGAGGTGACCTACCTATTTTGTACATCTTAATTTCTCAAAACCACAAAGGCATAGTGTTCAAAAGTAACAAGATGTGTCAACACAATCAGAAGAAGATTATAAAAACTAGAATTTAAAAGTTTTATTAGTTATAAGGGGATGTGATATGGCGAGAATGAACGCACACGTTGACCATCTCTTGAATCATTTTCCAATTCAAATGTATTCTGTTGGTGGTGTTTCTGCAAGAAAGCAGAAAATCTCCATATAAGTAGATGGCATTTAGTTTGTACAAGGATACGGGGTAGAATTTTGCTAAATTTGTGAATGTAATATTATATATAGTAGGTAGTATTCTATGTAGTATTTTATTAACATAATTTTCTTTACATGGCACCCAACACCGTTTATTTGTAAAGGTAAACAGCGGTAGAGAACGTAGCTTAATGGCTAATTAATTCCTAGCTAATTAAATATTGTGGCATTACTATTTGTGGATAATGTATCAAGTGACACTGTTTTATAAGTAATGATAGAATCAAGCTACTAGCTGGCTTTGTTGATATAAATCTTAGAACCACCCTAATGTAATCACCTGATAAGATGAATCATGTCATATTTCAAAGTAAGCACCATATCTAAACACTTTTTTCTGAAACCAATTCACACCGAAGACTCGAAAAGATGATGCTTCAGTTGATATGCCACAAACATATGATCAGTGACATTCCTCAGTAAATGATAATGTGACTGATAGCAAAATGTATTATAGATGTCATGTCATGTGTACCCTTGGCCAAAGATGAACCCACCTCTCAGTATTATTATTATTATTATTATTATTATTATTATTATTATTATTATTATTAATAATAATAATAATTAAAGCTGCAAGCAGCATTTTTGGGGGCCAAGCACCCAGATTTAGTGACGCACTACAACCGCAGTACACATTCACAGACACACTAGAATTGTTGCCTAAGCAATCACAGGAAAGCAGAGCAATAACTTTAGGTAAAGGGATTCAAGAGTGATTTGCAGTTTCACTCATGATGTTTATGATTTGTCCATAGACAGTGGTGGAATTCTCTGGCTATAGGAAGAAAGGTCTAGATGAACAAATGGGCAGCAGGGTGGCATTGCTGCTTTCACTGCCACTACTGCTGTGGCGTTGTCTGTTGCTACTTTGTCCTGTGGAAATTTTTTTTCTTCTTGCAATTTAAAAACATCTATGATATTAGGTCTCAAGATGATGTGAGCCAAATCTGGTGAAGATTGGACAAAATTTGGAGGAGTAACAAAAATGGCACTCAGATGAAAGCATTTTCAGCCAGTAAGTGGCACCGTCACAAAATTTGTTGCATAGCCTCAGGTCATGGTCCAGAAGATGCCTACCAAGTTTTGTGTCATTGTGCAAGGTCTGTGTTGCTGTGTGCAAGTTGCTGAGATGCAGCCTCACTTCATGTTTGGCATCTTTGCCATCAGATTTGTTGGCACCTTACGGGCAAACCATTTGGAATATCAACATTCTTTTGATAGGGGTTGGTCTGAAGATGATGTATGCCAAACTTGGTATTGACTGGAAATAATTTGTAGGAGTAGTGAAAAAGCAGTTTTTACAAAATCCAAGATTGTTGATAAGAACTACACTTGAATTTCAGATGTTTGTGAGTATACACTTTAACATACTCCAGGGAATTATAGGGGAAAAAAGAATTGTGAATTTAGCACAAATTTTTCAAATGATATGGGGGTAAAAAAAAAAAAAAAGTTGTTACAGTTCTTGGGTGGCGCAGTCACCGTGGCGCAGTCACGAAACTGTGTGGTCACGTGTGTGGTCCTGAAAATAATTATCAGGTTTCATGATGATATGTAGGTGCATTGTTGAGATACACATCCTGATTTTATAGTTGCCAGTGTATTACAGAAGAATGGTTTTGAATATCCTATCCTAATAATTCCTTTAATTACATTTGATCAGACAGGTCTCTAGTTCAGTTCAGTTTTATTTATTTGTATAGCGCTTTTAACAATGGACATTGTCACAAAGCAGCTTTACAGAAATAAA
>CM074935.1:9055749-9070116 GCA_037576815.1 Pangasius larnaudii
GCAGAAGATAGGGATAAGTGGAGAGTGATGATTCGCTGTGGCGACCCCTGAAGGGAACAGCCGAAAGAAGAAGAAGAGCACAGTGATAAGCTGTTGTACAGAATGATCGCTGTTGGTACAAATGACCTCCTGTACTGCTCCTTTCTACAGCCGGAGCCGAATGATTCTTTTACTAAAGGTGCTCCGCTGTTTAACCAGAGGGTCACCGAGAAAATGCTGTTTGTCCAGAATGGCTGTTAGTTTATTGAGTGTCCTCTTTTCCACCACAACCTCAAAACCGTCCAGAGAGCAGCCCAAGACCAAGCTAGCTTTCTTGATCAGTTTGTTGAATTTTTTGCATCTCCAGCTCTGATGCTACATCCCCAGCATACTGCTGCAAAGAAGACTGCACTGGCTACCACAGACTGGTAAAAGATCTCTAACATCTTACTGCAAACACTGAAGGACCTGAGCTTCCTCAGAAAGTAGAGTCTGCTCATGCCTTTCCTGTACACAGCCTGTGAGTTGACCTTCCAGTCTTCCTCTTCCTCCTGTAATCCACCACCATCTCCTTGGTCTTGGCCACATTGAGGACAAGATAATTTCTTCCCACACGTTGAACATACATTGTTGACCAGGTCCTTGTACTCCTCTTCCTGCCCATCCCTGATGCACCTGACCACCACAGAGTCGTCAGAAAATTTCTGATTGTGGCTGAGATCCGACCTGTACAGGGCAAAGAGAAGGGGGAGAGAACGGTTCCCTGTGGTGCTCCAGTGCTGCTCAGCAGGCGCTCAGAAAGGCAGGTTTCCAGTTCTGTCTGACAGGCAGTCAATGACCCAGGAGATAATGGGTGTGTCCACCTGCATTCTTCTCATCTCTTCTCTCAGCAGGAGAGGTTGGATGGTGTTAAATGTGCTAAAGAAATCAAAGAAAGTGATTCTCATTGTGGTGGTGTTGTAGTCCACATGGGAGTGGGCCTTTTGCGGTAGATATATGACTGCATCGTCCACGTCTACCTATGGCAAACTGCAAGAGCTGACTTGAGGTCTGATAAGGAAGAGCACTAGTCTCTCCTGGACCTTCATAACATATAATGTAAGGGCTACTGGTCTTTAATCCTTCAGGGTGGGTGAAGGGGGCAATTGGGGAAGGTAGAGGTGTATGAACAGACTTCAAGTGAAAACTGTAATGAATTTCCTGGTTACACAATTGCACTATTTGACCATGTAGTACACAGTTATAGAAGAGATTATAGAAGGGATCATCTCAGGGAGATTTTCCTTGCCACTATCACCTTTGGCTCGCTCATTAGGGAATAAATTCCTACATTTAAAATGTATATCCTGAATGTATTTATTTCTGTAAAGCTGCTTTTTGACAATGTCCACTGTTAAATGTGCTATACAAATAAAATTGCATTGAAGCCTCTGAAGAAGGCTATGGGATGTGGGGGTGAATGGTTTTGAGATGTTTGATCTTGGAGAGAGTGGGGAAGAGTGGTGGTGAGGGAGTGGAGTGGAGGAGGTAGGGAGGTGACGTTGTGCTAAACCTATTGAAGAACAAATTCAGCTCATTAGCTCATTCTTGACTGCCCCCACAGGTTGTTGTTTTGCATTGAAGCCAGCAATCTGCTTCATGCCATTCCACACCTCCTTTGATTTGTTCTGCTGAAGCCTGCCCTCAAGCATCCTTCTGTAGGTTTCTTTGTTCTCTCTCAGTCTCACCTTCAACTCCTTCTGCTCCCTCCTCATCTGTTCCTTGTCCTTCTGCCTGAAAGCCTGCTTCTTTTTATTCAGTAGTTCCCTCAGGTCCTTAGTCATCCAGGGTTTGTTATTAGGAAAACCACACACCCTCCTGACTGGAACTATAGTGTTCATGTAGAAATTATTGTAGTCCGTTTATGCAGTCTGTCATGTTGTTAATATCTTCCCCAGCTGGTTCCCATATCAGCATATGTTGCAGACGTCTCATCATGGATGACAGCTCATCAGCTGAAACTTATTAGCAGCAAAACTGAAATGCTATTCATCCTCATGTCAGCATCTTGCAATCTCTCTGGACAACTCTCTGATCTCACCTTCGGTTCAACATCAGAAGGATTCATCCATTTCTTTCCACACAGGCCACACAGGTGCTTGTTCAGTCACTTGTTATTTCGAGACTGGACTACTGCAACTCACTCCTAAGCAGGTCTGCCTCTGAGTGCCGTTTGTCCTCTGCAACTGATCCAGAATGCAGCTGCATGGCTGGTTTTCAACCTCTCCCACACCACCCCATTGCTACGCTCCCACCATTGGCTTCCTGTAGCTGCCCGCATCAGATTTAAAACACTGATGCTTGCCTAGAAAGCCAAAAACGGACCAGCACATCCCACATGGCACCATGCTCCCTCCAATGCTCTAGCACTGCCTGACTCGTCCCACCATCTCTCAAGGTACAAGAAAGGCATGCACTGATACTATTCTCTGTTCTGGCACCTAGGTGGTGGAATGAACTTCCCATAGATGTCCGAACAGCTGAGTCACTGGCAGTCTTCAAGTCTTACATCTTCCTAAAGTACTTAAAATAACATTTAAAAAAACAAACAAAAAAAAAACTTTGTATTGTCTGAGCACGTGTCACTATGTTACCTCCCCAACAGAGTATTTGGACTGATGCTACTCTTAGTTTGTGACCTAGTGAACCAGTATCAGAATGTAATTATTTGATAGAGATTTCAAAGCACTTTTGTAAGTCGCTCTGGATAAGGGCATCTGCCAAATGCCATACATGTAAATGTAAACAATAACTACAATGGCGATCATGAATTACCTCGGCAGATAATATGGACGTAAACCAACAGCCAACAGTTTGGTAACAGGGACGATGCGTCACAGTAACATGTTCTAGGTTACACCACCTGTTGTTTACAGTGTGACCCTCCCACCTTTCTTCTTACCACTCAGTCCAGCGTCTCTGTCCTGCTCTCACTGTCTGAAAGCTGGGGATGGAAGCATTCGAGGTTTATATCCTCATAATATTTATCGTAATCATCACGCAGCCATGTGTCAGTGAAACAAAGCACACTGCGCTCCCGCTACTCTCTCTGGGTCCCAGTCAGTGCGCTGAGCTCATCCATGTTAATGCCAAGAGATCTAATGTTTGCCATGATGGTGGAGGGAATGATTGGCTTGTAGTGTCTCCTCTTTGCCTTTTTTTTATCCAGCGCTGCATCCTCTTGGAGTCTCAGCAATTCTTTAGGAATATTGAACATTCTGGTGTGTGGCACAGGTCTTCAGAGTGCCAACAGCTGATCGTGTGTGTACATGAAGCGACCTGTTCTCTCCCCATGGTTCTCTATTTCGAACATAGAGTGCATAATAAATTAATTACAGCAGCTCCTCATTATATATTACATAAATTACATATATTAGGTTTTTCTACTTATATACTATATGTCACTTTTCATTTCTTCAGCTTTTCTATTTCTTACTTTGTAAGTTTCAGTCTCTTTAGGCATATAGATTTTTGACTACCACTAGCATGGTGCCATCTTGGTTTAATGAAGTTGATTAGTGGTGTCACTTGCAACAGGGTGCTGTTTATAATTTTGTGGTACATAGCGACCATCAAAGTCTATAATATATCAAGACTCTCCAGTGACTCATTCCTTGCCAGGTCAAGTGTGTTCAATTCCTTACACACTTTAATTTCACTATTTCTTATAGAAAACAGTAAGGCAGATGCTCTGTACACGTTTGTTAAGACCCTTCCCACAGACTGCAGTCAACCCGTTATTCCACCCACCTGCCTGGCAACTCCCATCCACTGATGCATAGAGATTCAAGAGGCTGCTGCCAGTGATCCCAGGCTCTGTGACAGGCCCACTGGGAATATCTACATTCGTCAAAGACTGCAGGCTATAGTTATCCCTTGGGCACACACTGCCTTGGCCATATCACACCTGGTAATTGCATGCAGTAATAGAACTAGGCTTCAGACTTGGCCCTGAAATAAAGACAGAGGAAAAACAGACATAGGAACATAGTCTAGACATGGATATACACTCACTGTCCACTTTAATAGGAACAGCTGTACACCTGCTCATTTATGCATTTATGCTCAGTTATCCAATCAGCCAACTCAACTCTAGAGACTGTTGTGTGTGAAGTTCCCAGGAGATCACCAGTTTCTGAAACACTCAAACCAGCCCATCTGGCACCAACAACCCTGCCGTGGTTAAAGTTACAAAGATTTCCTTATTCTGATGTTTGATGTGAACATTAACTGAAGCTCTTGACCTGTACCTGCATGATTTTCTGCATCGCTGTCACATGACTGGCTGATTGAATAACTGCATAAATGAGCAAGTGTATAGGTGTTCCTATTAAAGTGGTCAGTGAATGTACATAGATGTGATAAATAGATGAATGTGCATGTATGTGAACACATCACATTCACCAAATTTTTAAATCGAAAATGTTTAAACTGCCAGTTTGTTATGAGGAATGGACATTAATATGCACTTCACAACTTAAGCATTGACTGGAATGTGAAGTCAGTTTTACTAATGTTTGATTTTATGCAGCACTGGTTTAGAAGTCATTCAACACAGATTAAATTTGCTGATTCTCCAAAAACCAACCACCTTGGTGTTGTACATAAAATGAGTTTGCCTTTATTTATTTTAAGTATTAAACAGCAACCAAAAAATGAAAACAGAACATTTAAAATATTTGAAACATTAAAACATTCCTCATTTAAAATAGTAGAACATATGTTTAACATTTTTTGGGCATTCCTTCCACCCAAAAAGTTGATACAAGGATACTTTTCTAACCAGAACCATTAGCTATAACGGATTAGGAAGGTTTTACTCCATCCTTGTCAATACTAATTAAGATCAAATGTGCAGGGTAACAAGGCACCCTAGTTCTCCCAATAAGCCAATTTGAGCTAAGCTATAACTTAACCTACACATCTGGTTTATGTGAAACAAATCACTGGTGAAACAACAACGAATTTAATTAAATTTGATAGCCATATTTGAGTTATATGGACATGGGAATTAGAAATTATGTTCAGTGTAATGAAACACTTATAAAATAATAGTCTTGTTTATATTATTATATAAATTACAGTACCAGCACAGATTATCCATTGAAAATTCCTTTCACTCTAGACTGGTATGGTGCCTTAAAAGTTAAATTAATAATTAAAGCATATGCCACTAACTTAATTCATCAGTGCCCATGGGGTCAACAGGTAAATTACCCTAAAGTCTCCTTTCTTAGTTACTCTTAGTTGATCAGATTAATGAACTATTGTATGAGGCACAACTTAAAAAAAATCTTTTACAAAAATTCTCATTGAAAACCAGCATGTGAACAAACAACACAGTAAAAACTGCTGATTTGTCTTTATATTATTTACATCAAACATTTTGACCATAAAACCATATAAATAAAAATATGAGATTAAAAGTCTTAAAAGTCTAACAAATTCTCTGCTTCACCTGGAAGAAGTGCAGAGTTACTTAGCAATTGCACTGCTACACATAAAGTCATCTTAGAGAACACTCCAACATTTAATCACTGCAAAGAGTCTAAGAGTCCTGGCTAAAGCTCCATGGCATGATGTTTAGACTTCATCTATACTTTAGCAATCCTACTTTCTGGAGGGAAAAGTAGCTTAGACCTTTGTAAGCTAATATATTAATTGGAGTCTTCTTTTTTTTCCCTTGTCGTCTTCTTTTTTAACCCCAATAACACATGCCCCCACTGACTTCATCCACGCACAAATACCAATCCTGACCGTTTGTACGTTAGTCTGACTCCGCCTAGGCATCGTCAGGTTGCATATAAAAGCACATAGAGAACAACCAGAGATCCACAGGTGCCCCTGAGAAAGAGACAGCTGAGAGAATAACAAAAAAAAGGTAATTAGAATAAGCAAGTTGTAAGAAGTGCCGAAGAGGTAGAGGGATAAATAAGCAAGCAATTTAGGGCATCACTCAAAGACGTTCAAATCCTCACAATGGCAGAGCAGTGGGGAGAAGCTATGTTTGCAGCCAGGCGGCGAGGTGATGATACAACACGGGAAGCAGTCTTCGTATACACCAACAGCAATAACACCAGAGGTAAGAGGCCTATCTAAAACAAACAACAACAAAAAAAAAGCAGTTCAATGTTTTCCAGCTTCAGGCCCTCTAATACATAACTTTCTATTTGCCTGCTCTAACATGCTTCATTGAACTTGCCAGAAGCTTTCTCTTTCTTTTTTAGATCCATTTGAGGGACCCAACTACCACATTGCCCCAAGATGGGTGTATCATCTTTCAACATTATGGATGTTTTTCGTGGTTATTGCCTCAACCTTCACTAATGGCCTGGTACTGGTAGCCACAGCCAAATTCAAGAAGCTTCGGCACCCTCTGAACTGGATCTTGGTAAACCTTGCGATAGCCGATCTTTTAGAGACACTACTGGCCAGCACTGTTAGTGTCTGTAACCAAATATATGGCTACTTTGTCCTTGGACACCCACTGTGCATTTTTGAGGGTTTCACCGTTGCTTGCTGTGGTAAGCAGTCTTGATTAAACATGTAAGCATTTAGCAAGATGCTAGTACCAAACTGAAATATCTGCAATGCATATGTCATGCTTTTTTCCCCCTAATTTTTCTAATTTAAAACCTCTTACTAATTATTTTCTCAGGTATTGCTGGTTTGTGGTCTCTGACTGTCATATCATTTGAGAGATGGGTGGTGGTGTGCAAACCTTTTGGAAATGTAAAATTTGATGGTAAATGGGCAGCTGGTGGCATTATCTTTACCTGGGTCTGGTCTGCATTTTGGACTGCACTTCCTGTGTTTGGATGGAGCAGGTAAGTTCATTGTAAGGTGTCTTAAATGTTGATCAGGCCCGGTGCCAGGATAACGTAAAGGGGGGTGCATTAGGGGAACAACTAAGTCCAACTATTATACACTGATATATTAGCACGCTATAAAAGCATACTACGCTATCATTGTTTAAATTGTATACTAGCCACGATCGGCTAATCTTTTCACCATTTTTCATATGAATAAAGTAGCTGTGTGAATCGACGGCCATCGCTGTCAACTGGTAAACGTTTATCTTTGATGGCCCTCTTCTAACAAGCTCACAGCGCTCTTTGTGTGACAGATGATTTGGCCAGCAAGCAGGGTCTTCATTCATTAACACTGTCTGTATGCTGTTCGTGGCCTACCGGCACATTTTCTGGGGCCCGGAGAGCGGTGGAACTCATCCCTATTTGGCGGGAAAGGGGCTGCTAAAGCTGCCATGAGAGCAGCACTGACTGTGCTGGCAGACATCGGTGGAGTTTGTCTGAAAAAAGAGGAGACTTTGGGGAGTTTGGCTACATTATTTTGTATCTCTTCTTTTTTTCCCTTCTTTTTTCTACTCCACTGTTGTAACTGCGTTTCACTGTTAATTTACTTCCCTGCAACCTTAATATTGACTACGCTGTGCTGCTAACATGCTCGAGCAGCGCAGGGTCGAGCTGCTCGCGCATGCGCAGTACTAATGGAACGGTTCTCTCTAATCCACGACATGGGGCCCGGCATTCGTGCAGATGTAATAATAACGTTAAAACTTTAATGGTGATATCCTGACCAAACAGTAGATGATTAAAAAAGTAATATGTTATATATGATTTATATAGGCTTCTGGGTATTTGATGGGGCTTCCGTGATTCCCTGGCACCGCTTACCTTGATTATTGGTTAAGTCCGCCTTGAAGATTATAATACGCCTAATTATAATTTTGCGTACATGGCAGTGGCACTGCGATCAGTTAGATCGTGAAACCACATAAAACTGGCACGGCGGCCAGGGCCATAAACATTTAACTTATCATTAGAAGAGTTGTAGCCTCCTAGATGCTGTGTTGAACCCCCTGAGAAGCATCTCATTCCACTTTCCTTCCTTCTGGAACGTAGTTTTCAGGCCCTTCTGAAATAACAGTTCGACAAGCTGAGCTTTTCGTGGCATAGCGGAAGGCTGCATCTGCTTTACAGGATTATACAAGCTGCTGTCTGTTCTTATACCAGGCCTTTCTCTAATTAAAATCAGGGGTCATGTATTTCTTGAGATGAACCTGATTGGGCTCCTCATCACGAAGGTCGTCAGGAGCCACTGGCTGGGGTAAAGCAGGTGCGAGTGACGGTGCTGCTGGGGGTAGGCTCGGGCTCTTCACCTACAGCTGTTGATGTGGCTGTGGCCTGTGCAGATAGAGGCTTCTGGGCAGGCTCAGAGTCTCAGCAGAGGTCTCAGCAGTACGACCAGCAAACCATTTTGCAGCCTAGCCAATCACTGTCTCAATTAGCTGGCTGCCCATTGACCATTAACGGTTTGAATAATTCACATTCGTTATGAAAACTGGGGGGGGCACACAAATTCTCTCTTCGGATAGGGCACGCCTTTGCCCCACTGTAGCTCCGGGTCTGGTGTTGATCTTAACTAATCATAACGCAAACTAAAGTAAAACAGAAAGTATGATCGCTACAATTTTCTTGACCTACAGGTATTGGCCTCATGGCCTGAAGACCTCTTGTGGACCAGATGTATTCAGTGGAAGTGACGACCCTGGAGTCCAGTCTTACATGATTGCACTGATGATCACCTGCTGCATTATCCCCTTGGCCATTATCATTCTCTGCTACCTTGCTGTGTGGATGGCCATCCGTGCTGTAAGAAATCCCATTCATTTTAAAAATACAATGTACATTATTTTTTCTCATAAGAGTTCATACTTAGCATATCTATCTCTACCAGGTTGCAGCACAACAGAAGGAATCTGAATCAACACAAAAGGCCGAAAAGGAAGTCAGCAGAATGATAGTTGTCATGATTGCTGCTTATGTTTTCTGCTGGGGACCATACACTTTCTTTGCCTGCTTTGCAGCTGCTAACCCTGGTTATGCCTTTCACCCACTGGCAGCAGCCTTGCCTGCCTACTTTGCAAAGAGCGCCACCATCTACAACCCCATTATCTATGTCTTTATGAACCGACAGGTAACAAATGAACAGTCACTTCTGCAAATGTCTCTCGTTTGCACTTTCCTCTTAAACCTTGTTATATTGATCTATGTTTTAATTCATGCATATGTCTAACAAATATGTTCTCTTGCCTTGTAGTTCCGTTCATGCATCATGCAGCTCTTTGGAAAGAAGGTTGATGATGGCTCTGAAGTGTCTTCTACCTCCAAAACAGAAGTCTCCTCTGTGGCACCTGCATAAATATCTTCTGACTTGTGGCAAATGAAAAAGATTTTAGAACACTGAACTTCTTGATTTCTTCATTTTTTTTTTTTTTTGTTACCCTGTAATACTCAACAGTCTAAAATATCCAAGAATATGGAATCAAACTCTGTATTGTGTCAGTTTTATTGTATTTTGTAAGAAGACCAGAAATTTTGGTTGCAGTGAAGAAAGTGAAATTCACTGAATTTAATCCAGTTAAACATATCTATAAAGACTATGTAAGAATACATATATGTCTTTATAGATATGTCTAACTGGATTAAATTCAGTGAATTTCACTTTTTTCACTAGCAAGCCCCCATGATCATTTGTTAATGCAAACATACTTTAAAAACCATGCTACTCAATATAAAAAAATGTATTGTTAATGGAGTTGTGTAATTGCTGTCACAAAGTTTTATAATTTAGGTAGGTTTGCAAATTACCAAAAACAAAACAAAACAAAAAATAGAGAATATAGACTTTTTATGTAAACCTGTTTTATGTCTAAAATAAATATGCAGCAGATGGCTATACTAAAGTGGCTAGACTAAAATCTCCTGGTTCATGGTGTCCATAATGACATGTATCCTAAAAAGGATTTCGAGACCCTTTGGAATAAAAACAGACCCACAACATCACAGATTCTCCATCATGCTTAACAGTGGGGTTTAGGATCTTTTCTGTATAAACAAGGGACTAAGGAAATTTGGACTCTGTCTCATTTTTATACCCCACTGAAACACGAATGAGTTCTTAGTAGCACGTAAACACTCATCTGAAAGTTAAATATAAATGGGACATGCTTCAGTTGCATTTTGTTCATATAAATGTTTTACAGATACCACAAGTCATTATACATAGTTTTATATATATATATATATATATATATATATATATATATATATATATATATATATATATATATAATTAAGGATTTATTTTCTTAGAACAATAGTAAGAGGTTAGATTTCTCTCATTGTTTTCAAGATTAAGATAATTAACCACAAATTATATTTTTTCTTTGGTTCAGTCAGGTCCATAAATATTTGAGCATTGACAAAGTTATTGTTATTTTAGCTGTCTACCACAATATATTGGAGTTGAAATTAAATATGAATATGAAAGTGCAATACTTTCAGTTTGAGTTTTTTTCTATCTCTCTGAGGGATTTGTTTTGCTTTTTCAGCATAATGATGGCTTACTTCACTGGCAGTGACAGAGAGTTAAAAGCAACAGATTCCAAATGCAAATTCTCTAGAACTCTAGACCTTTCATCTGCTTACTTTTAAGTGAAATAATGAGGGAATAACATGCACCTGGGGCCTCATTTATCAACGGTGCATAGTTTTGTGCGTAAACTGTGCATAATCACATTTTTGTGCAAAGATCGTGATTTATCAGGTTTTGCTTGTTCATGAGGATGTGCGTACATTTCCACACACTCCTGAATATACGTATACGTATACGACCCCCTAGTGGTTAAAAAGTGTAATAGCTGGTAAAGATTTACGGAGGGGAGGAACGTTTTAGGCACCACTGGAAATGGTGCCACTGGAACTGTTCAGAGTGATGAGTGGATCATCAGTCGATTTCATTTGCACAGTGCAATTTTACTTGATGTCTATTCTAGGACTTTTAGCTTCAGGTATATTTCAAAGAGAAATTGGAGACGGGTCTGACTATGAGTCGAATTATGATAAGTCTCACCTTCATTCATTCATATCGCTCACGCAACAGTACATTACATTTCCAAAAGCGGCGAAGGAAAAGACAGCAAAGGTGAAGAATTTTCAGATCACTGCAGAGTTTCTAAACGTAACAGAATTCAAACATGTACCATAAAATCTTTTTACAATCGTATTTATTTATTAGACAACCCACTTGTTAATGTGCCAAATACGGTTTCCAGGGTAGGGTTAATATAAAGTAAACTTCCAGCATAGTGTGTCACAGATCCAAATCCAGCGAAGTAGTTTGTATAGGAGAGTCCTCTTTTAGTGTCCATACTAATGCCTCTTACTTGTTAGCGCAAGCTCTGATAATCTTCGAAGAATTTCTATTGGTGGGTCCTTTTTCAGTTGTGCGTCTAGAAAATATTTTAGGTCTCTTAATCCATCCTCATTAGGAATGACTCTATAGAAAATAGTAAAGGATTGTTCTGTAGCGACTGTTCTTTGAAGTGTTTAAGGATTTGTAGGAAATTAGTATTTGACAAGTGTCAGTAAATACTGAACAATGGGCTAGAAACTGGGACATCCAGGATTGTTTTCCGTGTCTATTTTAGGGAGAAGATAGGAACGGCTGTAGTCTGGATTATCCACAATTAGGTTCTGGGCAGAATTATGGAGATTTCCTGCTGAAATGGCATTAGTGATAATAGATTGGATGGAGGACTGTAGCTGGGGAGTTATGTCCTGGTTGATTTGCCTATAGGGGCTGGTATCAAGTAGTTGTGTCTTGGACTATAAAGGATGGTATCAGATGTGTCTTCCATGATGTAAAGTTCTTTGCAATACAATTCAAGTTTATATGTATAGCGGTTTTAACAATGGACATTGTCAAAAAGAAGCTTTACAGAAATATATAAGTTCAGGATATAAATTTTTAATTTATGAATTTATCCCTAATGAGCAAGCCAGAGGCGACAGTGTCAAGGAAAACTCCCTGAGACGATATGAGGAAGAAACCGTGAGAGCAACCAGACTCAAAAGGGAACCCACCCTTATCTGGGTGACACAGGATAGTGTGATTATAAATTCCCTTCTAAATTGTCTTTTCTCCAGATGACAACTGACCCCTGTTATCTACTGGCTTCATCACCATGTCATGTTATTTATTGTTCTATGGGTAGTTCGAGGCTTTTGGTGGATTTAAATAATAATAATAATAATAATAATAATAATAATAATAATAATAATAATAATAATAATAATAATAATTTTATGTTGCCAGTTTCTCTTTTGCAGTTATTGTTGAAATAATCTAATGCTTGAAAATCTCCTGAAGGTGTCCACAGTGATTTGCTGGAATTATATTTGGAGAAGTGAGCAAGAATTTCAACAGCTTCAGGAAGTGTGGATAATGTAATTTGTTCATCCTTATTAAAATGTGCATGTAGCCTTAAATGCTTAAACACAAAAATATTTGGAGTCAGTAAAACTAAATTATCTGAATATATTCAGAATGGTGATAAATGTCAGGAACATATACTACTTCAGTGTAGAAACTGTCAGGTTGAACAATAGGAGATGAAAAATAGTTTAAGACAAAAAGGAACAGAATTTTCTAAAAGAAGAAACATTGTAGCTAAGAATATTTACTGAATTTGTTTTATATAGCATACAGGGTTGGCGAATAGAATACAGGGAATACTATAGTTGACCTCTCTACCCACACTTCAGTCCAGTAGGTGGCAACAATTCTTTCCGCTAGAAGTCAACTGCTTCAACCGGAAGAAGTATAAAAGACTTTTATGTTGCGTTAGATTCTTTAGTTTTGTAGGAATTTTCACGCTGCTGTTACTTTTTACACACGTGTGAAGCCATGCCGAAAGCTAGTGAGTAGACTGATTTTATTTTTGTCTATTTGTCAGTTGTAATTTCACACAGGAACATGACATTATGACAAACTTTACGTTGTTTTATCCCGTTGCAGGACAGAAGCGAGCAAAAAGACTGGGGTTCTGTGGTAAAAAGGTGCGTAGTTCGTGTAGGTAATGCTTAAACTAGCCTCCCATGAAAATATGGCATATTACAGTTATGTTCTGAAACCGTATTTAATTGTATGGCGTGGTTCTTAAAATTTAACAGGCAAGTCTCTTTCTGAGGACCGATTCAGACTTCTATTTCTCCTGACCCAAGTTTTTCTCTTCTGTTTTTCAAAAAGAAAAAAATAGCCTTGATAACATGTATTGGCGTGAACGGTGTGTGCAAAAGGTTAAGACATCGTAATTATTGTTTTTCACAACCAAGACAATCAGCTACAACTTTTTTCCTTGGTAATTGATGCTTTATTAAATCGGGAGAATTCGTGTAGACCCATTAATTACAAAGATGGATCATTTGTGTTTCATGGATGATGTGTGCTTCAAAATTGTTTATGAAGAATGTATATAAAAAAAACCTCATGAGTAATGACTTATGATAGATAGGTGTGTTTTGATTCCCAAGGGGAAATCTGGGATACATACACAGAACTTTAGTGAAATCTTATTCTGAAACAGATTCCATATGCTCTGGGTGACAATCAGACATAATCAATCACCATCACAGCAATCTATTACACAGCTTAGTGTGGCCTGGTCCTATATTGTATTTTGGAGGGGGGAAAAAAAGATTCTAAATAGTAAATATATGCACCAAAAAGGTATACAGTATTATTCAGGTGAACCTCTAAACTCTCACTTTAGAAAAAGCTGTTGCTGGATTTTAAAGAATTTTTATTTGAGGGAAAAATTAAATAGCTTCTGAATGGTTAAACATATTGCTCCAAACTGAGATGTGCTACATTATGCACCATCTCTACAATATAATACAACTCTCATTATGGCAAACTGAACTGTTACAGAATTTAAGTTCATTTTTATTCAGGAAAAAAAAAATAGCTAGCTTAAGGTCAAGATTATTGTTCCAAAGAATTGTGCCATATTATGCACTTTCTGTAGAACATACTAAACCTCTCACTTTGGGTTGGAATATAATTGTTTCCACATTTTATTGAAATTATTTTATGCTGCAGTGGGACCGTTTTTTCCCCCCTGAAATTTTGCATTTTTCATACTGTTGAACTGGACAAACAACTAAGTTGTAAGCATCAATAGATTTTTATGTCTACATTTCTTTCTCTCTAGTATAATTACTCAAAGCTTATTTATTTATATATATATATATATATATATATATATAGTATGTATGTATATATATATATATATATATATAGTATGTATGTATAGGGTGGTGTGAAAAAGTGTTAGCCCCCTTCCTGATTTCCAATCTTTTTGCATGTTTGTCACACTTTAATGTTCAGATCATCAAACAAATTTAATTATTAGTCAAAGATAACATGAGTAAACACAAAACACAGTTTTTAAATGAAGGTTTTTATTATTAAGGGAAAACAAAA
>CM074935.1:9072774-9085381 GCA_037576815.1 Pangasius larnaudii
CCAGTAGATGCATAAACAAGCTCCAGTTAGTCCAGAATGCAGCAGCGAGAGTCCTTACTAGAACCAGAAGATATGACATCACATCATCTTATCTTATCCACACTGCATTGGCTCCCAATCAAATTTCGTATTGATTATAAAATACTACTATTTAACCTATAAAGCACAATGGTCTCGCGCCACAGTACCTGAGCAAACTTTTGGTCTTTTATGATCCGCCACACCTACTTAGATCAATAGGTGCAGGCTATTTGTTGGTACCTCGAATAGTGCGGTCTATAGCTGGGGGTAGAGCTTTCTCTTAAAAAGCCACACAGTTATGGAACAGCCTTCCTCTTAGTGTTCGGGGCTCAGACACGGTCTCAGTGTTTAAGTCTAGGCTGAAAAAATATATTTGTTTAGTCAAGGCTTTTGTGAATAGTTTTTTCTTAGGTACAGGAGCAGGTCTGGAGAGTTCACAGGCATAGAGTGTTGTGGTGAACTGGGATGTTTGGATGCTGTTGCCCCCCACTCTCACGCGTTCACTCAGGTTTGTCGATGGTAGATGGGCTGGCCCAGGGTGCCCTCATGTCTGTGTTAGCTTCTGGCTCTCCCTTTTAGTTATGCTGTGCCAGAAAATACACAAATAATTTTGAATTATATGTGCTTATAATGGAAATGCAATTGCAGACTTGCTTCAGAAAAGGCAAGGCAAACAACAGGTACAAAATGTAGTTTCTTTAAAGCTTTGGTAACCAGTGCTATTTATTTGTTTTTGTTTTTGCTGTGCAGCACACTTAAATACACTCAACTCCATAGGTATTTGGACAGTGGCAAAATATTTGTAATTTTGGCTCTGTACAGTACCACAGTGGATGAAATAAAGTAGTCAAGATGAGAATGAAGTTTAGATTTTCAGCTTTAATTCAAGGGGTTTAACAAAAATATTGCATAAACTGTTTAGGAATTATAGCCATTTTTCACATAGTTCCTCCATTTTCAAAGGCTCAACAGTAATTGGACAATTGACTGAGCAGTTTCATGACCAGGTGTGGCCTGTTTCCTTGTTATTTCATGACAAATTAAGGAGATAAAAGGTCTGAAGTTCATTTATGTACTCTAAATATGTGGTCCAAAGAGGTGTCTATGCAAGTGATGAAGCAAATAATTAGGCTGAAAAAACAAAACAGACCTATCAGAGAGACAGCAGAAACATTAGGAGTGGCGAAATCAACAATTTGGTACATTTCATAAAAAGAAGGAATGCACTGGCGAGCTCAGCAGCACCAAAAGACCTGAAAGACCACAGAAGACAACTAAAGTGGATGATTGCAGAATTCATTCATTGTTGAAGAAAAAACATTTCACAACATCTAGCCAAGTCAAGAACACTCTTGAGGGAGTAGGCATATCATTGGCAAAGTCTACATTCAAGAGGCACCTTCATGAATGTAAATACAGATGGTTTACCTCAAGATGCAAACCACTGGTAACGCTCAAGAACAGATTAGACCAGATTAGACTTGCCAGATTAGGCCAGTTTAGGCCAGATTAGAAAGGCCAGATTAGACTTGCTAAAAAACTCTTTAAAAAAAATCCTGCCAGTTCTGATACAAGATTAAACTGTACCAGAATGATGAGAAGAGTATGGAGAAGGAAGGGAAAGCATACCACATCATCTGTCAAACATGTGGAGGAAGTGTTATGGCATGGGCATGTATGTCTGCCAGTGGAACTGGGAAACTGGTGTTTATTGATGACATGACTGCTGATAGAAGTAGCAAATGATAAAAACTGAGGACAGTGCTTTATAGTACAGGTGGATAATGATCCAAATCATACCGTGAAAACAGCCCAAGGGCTTCCTAAGGCAAAGAAATTAACTCTTCTTAAATGTCCAACGACCTCATTGAGCCAATTGAGCATTGAGCATGCTTTTCACTTACTGAAGACTAGGCCTGTCATTATAATTACATTATCGATTTATTGGACAATATATGGACATGACCTCAATCATTTTTGCTGACCTTGATATTGCCCAATGTATTTACATGTGTGTTTGTTTAGATAAGAATGAATGTCACCATGTCATGTTCGGCGAGTAGTGACGGTTGCAAATGCAGTTTAAGCAGACAAATCAAAATCAGTAAACAGAATACAGACACAGCTCAGGTAATCGGCGAACAGCAAAAGCAGGGATAATCCAAAATGCAGTGAGAAAACGGAACTAGGTCAGTAACTTGGAGAATAACACCATGAAACAAAAGGCTTGGCAAAGCACTGAACTACACTCAGCCCCCAACACATATTGACTAATATTCAATGCCATTTTAGTCAGTAAAATTGACTAAAATGAATAAATATGACATGACGAAATACTGACTAAATTTAAAAGATACTTTCATCAGAAGACAAAAGCTATGCTATTGTATTACCATTATATCAGTGGCATAAAATGGTCTTAAAATGACAGTAATATAATTTATTGCAATTATTTCTGGGACAAGATACCATCCAACAAAAGTAGTTATCGTGACAGGCCTACTAAAGACAAAACTGAAGAAAAAACCCACAAACAAGCAGCAACTGAAGGCAGCTGCAGTAAAGGCCTGGCAAAGCATCTCAAGGGAGGAAGCTCAGCATTTTGGTGATGTCCATGGGTTCCAGATTTCAGGCAGTCATTGAATTGCAAAGCATTTGCATCCAAGTATTAAAAATAATTCTAATATTTGATTGTTAGTTTGTCTAATTACTTTTGAGCCTGCGAAAATGGAGGGACTCCATTTCCATAGCAAAAAAAAAAGGCTATAAATCCAAAAAGGTTAATGCAATATTTGTTAAACTACTTGAATTAAAAATTTAAAATTCACTGTTCAAAGACTTAATGAATCTGACTGTATAAGGATGTGTTGCTGTCATGGCTGTCAAAAAAATCATAGCCGTTGTGTTGTGCAAGAGTAAAAACCACTGATGGAAACAAAACTGAAAAGTTTCTGGCAACTTTTTTAGATTTGTGTTTTCAGCTCACGATAAAGAAGAGAGAAAGCTGTGTTCAACATGCCATATCACAGATGAAGACAATTAAAATTTACATTTTATGTTGCCAGTCACATTTTGCTGCTTGGAAATGTGTTGTGTAAGTACATTAAACAGTGCTTTATTGCACTGAGCATCCAAATGTTGTTATATCTGCCCCAGAGCAGTTGCAGGAGTGCAAAAATTTGTTCAATTAGTGTAATCTGTCAGTCAGTACAGATATTTGACTTTATTAAACCAGTGTAAGAGAGTGCAGAAATAAAGCATAATCAACAAGCACAATCTGTGCCTGCCTTGAAGTGTGAGATTGGGGCCAAACAGGAAACCATGTTGTGGGTTTTTAAAATGTATTTATTTATTTATTTATTTTTAAATATCCCCTGTGTGTGGGGGAAACACTCATGTTCTTTTGTGTCTCTGTGAAGGCCAAAGCCTTTGAACATCAGACAAACCCAAGAAGAGGAAGAAAAGATCCTGGATTGCCCAATGTTCGTGACTTCAAAGAACACAATCAGAAGCAAGCTGAACTTCGAAAAAAGAGGGTGAGTTTTTATATCTTCCAGCATGGGAAACCTTATAGATCAGACGTTTTTCATACATCCAATAGGTTTGTGTGGTATTGTTTTTGGCTTTTTTTTTCCCCCTGCTCATGATTTGCCATTTTCAAAAATCACAATAACCAATTTATTTGGACACAACCAGTAGCTTAAAAAAAGACAAAAAGAAAATGAGCATTTCCAGCATTTCAAAAAGACTGCTCTTTGGCATATTTTGATAACCCAGTACTTAACTATAACAGTGAACACTTATGTTAAAATGCTGTGCTACAAAACAAAATGCTAAAGGTTGGCAGGTCTGATAATATAATATACTTAGGGTAAACATCACTGGATATCGAAGCAGTGTAAGATTGTGTAGTGACACTATACTGCACAAGTCTAGTGTCCAAGCCTCTTTCTGAACTAGAGGGGTATTTAACATTTGGTTAGAAATGTAAGAAATGTAAAACCACATCAAAGTGTCTAAAGATTGTGTACCGATGTGTCTCAGATGGAGGAGCAGCACCAGAGGCAGCAGCTGTCCAGGGATAGGGAACATATGAAGAGAAGAAGTCTTGATATCTTCCAGAAAGACATCCAGGAGCGACAGCGAGAGTTTGAACAAAGGGTTGGTGGCCATCCAGGTGTACAGTAATAGAACTGTACTTCATGACATTTTTGCATTGTGGCCTTATTGTGGATTTGATTCAGTGGTTATGGATTATTTTAGTTGCGTTAGTCTTTTGTTTTGATTAAGCCTAATGCAACTCAATGCAATATTTAAAGTTTGAACATATTTAAATTGCAATGGCTTATGAAAGATCTTTTATGAAAGATCTGGTCTTTACTTTATAACCTTGCCTATGTTTTCTGCATGTGGACATCATGTTAAGAGGATAGTTTGCTAGATTTGTGCACTTTCCTCATACACTGAATATTGTAATCAGGTTTTTGGATATCTGCCATAGCAAAATAGACATGAAGGCCTAATAGTTTCAGTTTGTAGACTGTTTGTATGCAGTGTAGACTGCAGTGTATCTGTGCCATCGCAGACACGGTAGAGATAGCAGGAGACAACATAGTAGTTTTGACTGCTGATAAAAAAAAATTGGGACAATTAGCCAGCAGAACAAAATTCAGTGAACTGACTGTGATCCGTCAAACCGAAAGTGGAAAAAAAGTCTCCTTTTTGTCAGATGTCTGACAGACCTTACCTCAGGAGAAGAGACTAGAGAGACTGATATGATGATGCTTATGATTAGAGTGATTACTTGTTTTCTGTTTCTGTCTGCTGATTATTATTTGCATTTTACTTATTACGTATTTAATTAAATGCAAATTAAATCATAAAATAGTAATTGCTTTTAGACAATGTGTTGGTGTCTTGGTGGCGACAGAATGGAATCTTTAAATGCAATTTTCTCACTTTCACCGGACACATAGAGCTCAAACTCACACTCAATGTGTGTTTGGGGGGTGTCCTGTGCACCACCACACCCCCACTGCCACAGACAACATTGATCAGCTCAGGCTGGGGAGCCATCAGGCCTGCAAGGAGAGAAAAGTCAGGAGAATGCAATAGTAGGCCCACACACAAGACCATTTTTAGCTGGCAAAAAGCCTGCTCCATGTGGGTATAGATCCATATACTGGACCGGATCTGGCGTTCCCTTTTTAATGAGGTCAATCAATGGACTGGTGACATCTGAAAAGTTAGGTACAAACCTACGTTAATAGTTGCCAGCATCAAGAACCACCTCACCCCCTTTATGGTCTTGGGTCTCAAGCAGGCTGCATTCGCAAAGACCACATGGCTGCACTGGTATGTTGTATGTTCCTGCTTGATTGGAGGAGGCCTGAGGTGCATCAAGGATGCGGATCATTGTTCCCAGTTCCATGAGAGAATATTGAGCCTGAAAATGCCCAGATTCTGTGCAGCACCTACAAACCTGTCTGGGCTTTTGCCATGTGTAGAAACAGATGGAGATTTTAGAGAGGCATGAGAGGGACAGGGCGAAAAGCAGGATGAAAACGGTGTCCAGGTTTTAGGGCCCTGGTACCTCAGTCCCAGGGAGTTGGAACAAGAGGGGGAGAAGGGAGAGAGGAGAGTGTGTGGAAGAAAAGACAGTTGCCTTCACCAGGAACCACAGCCAGTTGATCCTCTGCCAGCTGGGTTCATCCAGGGATGTGGGCCGGTAGCCCTGTACCAATACCATTGTTCCTGTTGGGAATTGAACAACTGCTCCAGTGGCCTAGCCTGCATCCCGCTCCTCCTCCAGCAGTCACCAACTGACAGGAGTCCTTCAGCTGCTGCACATAGGTGAAAGCGCGGCCAACTTTGGAGCACTGTAGTGACTGGAAGTGTTAGTATTGCCTCTGGTGTCTGGTGGACCTGCTACAGGACCACCCTCTTGATGCTCTGATACTCCAGCTGCTTCTCTGTAGGCAGCTGCTGGGCAGCAAGCTGGCCTTCCCCAGATAGTAAGGGGAGGAGTTGCAGGGACCATTCATCCTATGACCATGCCCGTACCATCCAAAAAGATCAATGAAGACCTCCAGATCATCACTGGAGGCCATCTTAGTGAGTGTCACAGGCTGGGTGGTGGAAGTGTACACAGCTGCAGATGCAGTGGACTGTAGCAGTCAGTCCTCAGCCTGCTCCTGGACAAGGGTGTCAAAGCGTAGCTGCTGCTTGTTGTGCAGGTTGAGGTGGGCTTGGTGTTGGTAGATTTACTACAGAGTGTTGGGTGCACTTTTGGGTGCACTCTCTTACAAAGTCCCACAGTTATGGAACAGCCTTTCTCTTAGTGTTCGGGGCTCAGACATGGTCTCAGTGTTTAAGTCTAGGCTGAAAACATATTTGTTTAGTCAAGCCTTTTGTGAATAATATTTTCTTAGGTACAAGGGCAGGTCTGGAGGGTTCACAGGCATAGTGTTGTGGTGAACTGGGATGTTTGGATGCTGGCTTGGGGATCACACATGGGGAGCTGTACTGTAGTGGCTTTGGGGCTGCAGTTGTCACAAGCACCTTTGTACTCAGGACTCCATCAGAGGACAGTGGATAGATTTTAACCAACCAGACTTCTTGCAAAACTGTGATGAATTTACTGGTTGCACAATTGCACTATATGTCCATAGAAGGGATTTTATGTATAATGGCACTGTCCATTGCACCCAGATGAAGATGGGCCTGCTTCCTCTCAAGGTTTCTTCCTCATATTGTCTCAGGGAGTTTTTCCTTGCCACCGTCACCTCTGACTTGCTCATTAGGGATAAATTCACATATTTACAATATTTTTTAATCCATTTATTTCTGTAAAGCTGCTTTGTGACTGCTTTGTTAAAGTGCTATACAAATAAAACTGAATTGAATTGATTAAATTGATTTTCCCTGGTGCTTCTCAGTGCATTTTCCACAGTCTTAAAGAAATACCACCCAAAAGAGCCATGACTCACTCACTCACGACTTTTGCCTTGCAAATGTGTGTTGTGTGCAAGCTCGACCAGCATTATCTCCCTCTCTCAAAAAGCACAGGCTGGAAGTAATAAGACACAACTGACCCCCCCCCCCCCCACACACACACACACACACACACACACACACACGCACAGCCACACCTTGCTTTAAAAATGAATTATTAATATATTTTTTGTGTGCAGGAAGTTGAAATTAACAATTTGGAGAAACATGTTAGTTTTGAAAATGAGAATTCAAGGAAGACATATTACAGAGAATTTAAAAAAGTAAGTTCTTGCATGTCTGACAGTTTTCATTTGTATAATTCCCATGTATGTATTTTTTTTCCCAGTAATGCACTATTTGTCGATGTTCCACCAGGTAATTCAAGTGTCAGATGTTATTTTGGAGGTTTTGGATGCTAGAGACCCGTTAGGCTGTCGCTGTCCTCAGGTTGAGCAAACTGTTGTCCAGAGTGGAACCAATAAGAAAATTATTCTTGTTCTTAATAAAATTGGTAAGTGGAAACAACAGAAGCAAAGCAAAGTTCTTGAATGTAAAGTTGAACCAAATTGGGTTGAACCACAAAAAGAATTAAAGAATACAAATGTTTTCTGTAACATTTAATTTTGTGCTAGAAAACTAATGTTTGGAAATCTAAAATGTTTTTGTACTGACTCAATAATGTAAAGATGAATGAGACAATTGTTAAGAATTTCAGATTTAATTTCCTGATATTTACATCTAGATATGTTAAACAACTTGGCATGTGGCACCTTTTGTTGGCTGAGCACCCAATATTTAGGTGAGCAAAAGTATGGGAACAGATAGTCGTAAAGTAAATTAACATAAATAACACTTAGTATTTGGTTGCATATCCTATGCTTGCAATAACTGCAAGCTGGCAATCCACGGACATTACCAAATTGTTGCTTTCATCTTTTGTGATGCTTTCCCAGGCTTGTATCATAGCTTCTTTCGGTTGTTTGTTTTGGAGGTTTCTCTCTCCAGTCTCCTCTTCAGGAGATGAAATGCATGACCACAGGTCTGGTGATTGACTTGTCCAGTTTAAAACTGTACTACTTTCCCAGATGAAGTTCCCAGTATTGGAAGTGTGTTTTGGGTCATTGCCTTGATGAATTATGAAGTAGATTGGGTGCTACTGGTACTATCATGAGTTACGTCATCAATAAAGATTAATAAGCCCATTCCAGACACAGTCATGCAAGCCCAAGCAAGCATACTACCTCCACTGTGCTTGACTGATGTTCTCGTATGTTTTGGATCATGAGCAGATCCTTTCTTCACACTTTGGCTTTTCCCACACTTTGGTAGTGGGTAAATCTTAGTTCCAGAACTTTTGTGGCTCTTCTCTATATTTCTTTGCAAATTACAATCTGGTCTGCTGATTTTACTGCTGAGGAGTGGTTTGCATCTTGTGGTATGGCCTCTATATTTCTGTTGTCACAGTCTTCTTTGAATGGTGGGTTGTGACACCTTCAACCCCTGCCCTGTGGAACTTGTAGGTGAGGTCACTGACTATTGTTTTTGGGTTTTTCTTCACAGCTCTCAAAGTTTTTGTCAGCTGCTGCTGTTTTCCTTGGCCGACTTGTTTGATGTCTGGTTGTTGGTACACCAGTGGCTTCTTTCTTTTTCAGGACATTACAGGGCATTACAGGGCACACCTAGGCAACAAAAACACCTATTATGTTCCAATATTTTTGATCACTTGAAAAATGGGTGGGTTCAAACAAAAGGTGCCAAGTTCAAAGTTGTTTAACACAACCCAAGGTTCAAATGACCTTGACGGTGAAATCCTTGCCATTCCAGTACTTTCAGAGGGGACTGTATAGTGCAACAGTAGTTTCTAAATGTTTGTATTCCTTAAGACCTGGTGCCCAAGGACATTGTGGAAAAGTGGATTAAGTATCTTCGCAATGAGTTCCCTACAGTGGCTTTCAAAGCTTCCACCCAGCAGCAAAACAAGAATTTGGTGAGAGCCCTGGTGTAATGGTGTGCATTCATATGCAGTTGGCTAAAAACAATGACTGTATGTATGAATGGACAATAGTGCCATTCACTCCCATTGTGTGCTTTTGAAGCCTGCTTGCACAGTAGATAAGGCCGGATGGGCAGCGACGTCCATCTTTCACATGCCCATCTTAGAAGATGGACACTGTGTGCGTCTAAGATTCATTACCTAAAGTGCAACTTAAAACACTAAACTATAGTCACATAATTCACAGGTATATTGATTATACTGTAGATAGGGAAAGGTTTTAGAACTTTAAATCATGATTTACTGAGCTACAATTTGCTAACCAGCTAACATTATCCATAATTTTAATAAATGTAATATAAGTTGAGAATGTAAGGTACTAACTGAAAATATACTGGCAAACAGCAGTCAGCATTTACACTTAACGCGAACTAGGGGGGAAAAAAAAATCAGTGCTTTAACGATTTTTGTCTAGCTCTGACACCTGCAGTAAGTTAAGTGCTCTTATATCCTCTGTACATTTTGTCAGTGCAGTTTGTTTAAAAAGGCTTGACTGGCTAAACTTACCAAGATATTTTGAGTCTTTTCTAAGGTCATACAGTTAATAAATTATTAGGAAATTTAGCTAGTTATCTGCCTTGGATTGTGCCATTACTTTGTTTACTAACGTTGGTTAACTATGTATAATCAGTACAGCTAGGTTAGACATCACAATGAGCAATATACCAGAAAAATGGCAAAGAACTCCCTGCTGAGGATCTGCTAGTATAGAGACATGGCTTTGCTGCAGAACTGTAAAGAGCTTCAGGTTCTCGTTCATCTGTCATGGCCAAAGCCATCATTCATCTCATCCATCCACAAGAAAACCAGGGACCCCCTATCACAAGGAAATATTGGGGGGAAATATTAATGTCAACTGAGCATGTAAAACACTATTCGCAAAAAATAATTTGTCGATTAAAATGGGGGACTCGGAGACATTTTGAATTCACTTCTGAGACCCTGTTACAACGTCCACTCATAAATACAGTCATTGGCTAAAGGGTTTTGACCTGTTGTTTGAACCTAATTTGTAGTCTTTGGTGTTACAGACCAACTAAAGATTAGGATGTGCTTTATATAGAAACGTAGCCATGTGCCTGTGAGCCAGGCCACTCAGGAGCTCCTGGGCAGCAGTGCATGTGTGGGGGCTGACTGTCTCATGAAGCTGCTCAGCAACTATTGCCGCATCCAAGACATTAAGACCAACATTACCGTAGGAGTAGTTGGTGAGTGCTTTATCAAGTTACCTCAGCAAGGCAATTTTTATTAGGTAAAATTACTTCTAATACTTACTAATCACCATGTTCTTTAATTGTTCTAGGATTCCCTAATGTTGGAAAGAGCAGTTTGATTAACAGTTTGAAGAGGGCACGAGCTTGCAGTGTAGGAGCTACACCTGGTGTAACGAAGTAAGTAAACTCTTTGTTACATTGTGTTCTTGCAACTGTAGTTGTTTGTCCCATGATTTTGTCTTAGCATAACTAATGTTACCAGGTGTCTACAAGAGGTGCATATAGACAAACGCATCAAGATTTTGGATTGTCCTGGTATTGTCATGACATCATCAACCAGTGATGCTGCTGTGATTCTTCGGAACTGTGTAAAAATCGAACAGTTAGTTGACCCAGTCCCAGCCATTGAAACAATTTTACGACGCTGCAGTAAAAAACAGGTGGGTAATTCTCATCATATATTGATTTTATTCTGATTAGATTTTTAAATTTGTGCATTGGGAAAAAATCATTTATTTGATGACTTTCACTTTGGAACATAAACAGTAATAAAAGTCTGAGCCCACATTGAAAATCTAGGATTTTTTTTTTTACCATGGAAATAAACAGGATTTAAATATTTAAAACAAATAAAGTATATGTTCAGTATCTTTTAATAATAGTATTTAATAAGTCCCTATTTAAATGTAAGCAAATATGTGATGTGGTGACAGAAAAACATTTGCCCAAAATGGTCAAGTGGATTGCTAATTTTAAAACGTTTTAAACAGATTTTAACTGTGCTTTTTTGCTAAATGTTCTAGTATGCTCAAGTTATGAATAATTAGGTTTGATGAATATTCATCAGTTTTCACATTACAGAAACATAAAAGCTTGTTCCAGTTTTCTTTTTGGTATTGATCAGACCATAGTGTAATTTTTTTTTTTCGTAACTTTAGTAAAAATACTTTAAAAACTCAACTCATCATGAATCCTGAGCATCTAAATTATTAAAGTATTAATATACAGTCAGGTCCATAATATTTGGGCATTGGCAGTTATTGCTATTTTAGCTGTTAATCACAGTATATTGGAGTTTATTTCAGCTTTAATTTGAGTTAAAGTTTAAGTGTTTAAGAGGTGAACTTTAATTAACTGGGTGGACAGTGTATTGGTGTGTTATTCCCTCATTATTTCACTTGCATGAATGCAGATATAAGTTCTAGAGTTGATTTCAAGTCTGGCATTTGCATTTGGAATCTGTTGCCATTAACTCTCAATATAAACACCAAAGAGCTGTCGCTGCTGCAGGGAAGCAAAAGTCATTGGAGTACCAGAAAAGATGGAGAACACAGATTAAGTTGGCTACATCAACAAGCTGCTTACAGACGTTTTTGGCTTCAAACTTTTCTGGTACCAACCAGTTTTGGACACAGTGAATAGACTGGGTTTCTCAGTTGCTAATAGGTACTGGTACAAAACCTAGAACCTTGAAAGTCCTTTTTCACACTCACCAGGACAAAGAACCTGTGGGAAGGAAGAGTCAAAGGTGCTGTTCTTTTGTGGTCACAGAATCGTATTCTTTCCCAATTACAGTGCTGACCTTTCTTGAAGACCGGAGTGCTTTTCATTCTGTGAAGGCAGCTTTGTATTATAAGGGGATCCAATTCACCCTTTTGACTTTAATAGCTGACCAAAGTTTTTCGACACACCTGAGGAAGCTCAGGCCTTCTTTGACAAACACTGTAGTAATTGAGCATCCGGTGGGACCATAGGATTCACCGTCGGCATTTTATTCTGTTAACAGCACATTTTATAACACATTTCTCAATTTATTTATTTACATTTTTGTTTTGTAGAGAAGTCATTTAATTAGAGATGATTGTTGCCCATGTTGGGCAAATTTTTTTCGATTGGTTTGTTTTAGTGGTATTGCTTAATGTGTGTGTTACCGGCTTCAGACCTAGGGGATAACTGAGTCAGCAGCATATGATACACAGGCTGATGAGCACTGTGGATCGGTGTTTACTGTGGGAAACATGAAGAGACAGACAAAATTTATGCCTTTCCCTGATCACTTCAGTTTATTACTGAGTAAGGAATATGATTTTTCACTTTAAATCCTTCAACATCCAATAGCTCTCTGGTTGTCAAGTGCATATGGACAATACAGAAAAACATAAAACCGATTATAAACATTGAGCATGTATGTAAATAAAATACATAATTTTGAATATATAATCAGTAATAATATGCATATATTTGTACATACAGTCAGGTCCATAAATATTGGGACATCAACACAATTCTAACATTTTTGGCTCTATACACCACCACAATGGAT
>CM074935.1:9085481-9104399 GCA_037576815.1 Pangasius larnaudii
TTGGACTGATGGTATTCCTAGTTTGTGACCTAGTGAGCCAATATCAGAATGTATTTTTGATAGACTTTAAAGCACTATTGTAAGTCACTCTGGATAAGGGTATCTGCCAAATGCCATAAATGTAAATGTAAACAAGCTCCAGTTAGTCCAGAATGCAGCAGCCAGGTGCAGGCTCTTTGTTGGTACCTCAATTAATGCAGCCTACAGCGGAGAGCAGAACTTTCTCTTACAAAGCCCCACATTTATGGAATAGCCTTCCAATTAGTGTTCAGTCTTGGTGCTTAAGCAAAAGACTATGTTTAGTCAAGCCTTTTTTTTAATAAGCTTTTCTCTTAGGTAACAGAATAGATCTGATGGGTTCATGGGTCTAGAGTGTTGTGCTAAACAGGAATGTTCACTGTCATGCATAACTCAGGTTTGTTGACTGTAGAGTGGCTGGATACTTTATATCCGAGGGTGCCCTCATGTCTAAAGATCACCATGAGATCACTGTGGATGGTACCACTTAGAAACCATAAAGATGGCTGTGCATGTTCTTCCTTGGATAGCCTTACGGCTGCAATTGATACGAACAGTTTGCACAAGTCTCCGTCATTGAACAGTTAATAACTTCAGTTTGATGCAATAGACTTAATGTTAAAACTATAATGATGCTCATAATCAAGTTCTTCTGAATACAAGTAGCACTTACTGACTATAGTATACAGTTATAGAAGAAAATTATTCATAATTGCACTATACGGTGTCACCCAGATGAGGTTGGGTTTCCTTTTGAATCTGGTTCCTCCCAAGGTGTTGTCTCAGGGAGTTTTTCCTTGCTGCATTCACCTCTAGCTTTCTCATTCAGGACAAATTTATAAATTTCTAGTTTAATATCCAGATTCCTGTAAAGCTGATTTGTGACGGTGTCCATTAGATGTGCTATATAAATAAAATTGAAATGAATTGAATTGTGTGAGGTATCACAGTCCACTTGGAGAAACGAAGGAATCTGCTCATGATCCAAATCATACGAGCTCATGAGACAAGCACAGCAGCGGTTGCATCATGGATTGGACTTGCATGGCTGCTTCTGGAACGGGCTCACTAATGTTTATTGATGTAACTAATGATGGTAGCAGCAGAATGAATTCAGAAGTCTAGAGAAACATTGTGTGCCAATTTAAAGAGAAATGTGACCAGTCTTATTGAGAGGATCTTCATGCAGTAAGACAATGAACCAAAACACACTGCCAGCATAACAAAGGACTTCATCAGGGGAATAAAGTGGAAGGTTTTAGACTGGCCAAGTCAATCACCAGACTTTAACCCAACTGAGCATGTGTTTCACCTCCTGAAGAGGAGACTGAAGGGAAAACCCCTCCCAAAATGAACAATAGCTGAAAGAAGCTGCAATACATGCCTGGAAAAGCATCACAAAAGTAGAATGCAACAGTTTGATGATGTCAGTGGGTCTGCTTGTGAGATATTTTAGTGGTTTAGAGAACAGGGCTCTACACGTAGGGTGTGTTTCTGCTGAACATTAACCAAATTTGTAGACAGTACAAAAGGTTGTTGGGTGGTAACTTACACCATTTATGCAAATATGTATCATCATGTCCAGGCCTAAAGCTTGGTGATGAGCTTAGCATGGAGCATTATATTGAATACTGAACCATGATCAATGAACAGCATTCTGAAAAGGGTGTTCTTTTTGGCCAAGTGTGCAAGAGCAGTGTACATGCTTGCATCCTCCATAGATATGTTTGTCTGGGATGCAAAATGTAGAGGCTTGAGCATGGCAGCAAGTACTGAACATATGTGAATTTTGACTATAAGCTCAAAGCACTTCTTGAGGTCAATGCAACAGGCCAATTGTAGTCATTGTTCATTGCTCCAGAACACAGATGGTGCTTAAAGTTTGCCTTCCAAATGTAGACATTCAATTCAATTCAATTCAGTTTTATTTGTATAGTGCTTTTAACAAAGGACATTGTCACAAAGCAGCTTTTCAGAAATATTCCAATTCAAACTGCTCCTTTCAGCCTTTCTCTAAGGTCATTTGTGTTTGAGATTTACCGGTGGCCTTGTTCTCATAGTGAATAAGAATGCTGGCCACTCTATCACCACAGTGCGTGGTGGATAATATTGCACCTGTGAAGAATGCCACTGGGGTGAGTCAGAACACATCAACCAGCTGCAGTAGTGGGCAGTCCGTCTGGCCCCTAAAGTCATTCTTGCCGAATCTTGGATGTCAGCGCTTGCTAGTCCACACAAACAACATTGGCCTGCACTTCCTCAGTTGTGCCCATCCACAGCTGATGTCATTGTCGGCAACTCCTGGGTCAGCAGTGTACCATGATGCAGAGGACACGCCTTTGAGAGGTGGTAGCTCATACTGAGGATGGATCTTTTGGTCATTTCCGCATAGCACTTCTCTGGACATAGGGTTGGCCTGGGCACATTCACTTGCAAGATCAGATACTGTAGTTTGGTAGCTTTATTGATATACCCCAGTGTCAACATCTTTGGTAGATATGCTATATTTGGCCACAGCATGACATGTTTAAACTCTCTTTCCAAATGCAGAGCCTGCGTGGTTACAACACATGTAGTTCACCTACTTGTGAATTGTAGGATTTGACTAGTTTATGTGCTCCCAGTGAAAACATCAGTTTATCCTCTATGCATAGCCAGTGCCACCACATACATAAAAAAATATGTAGACTCAGAAAAAGAAACTTGTAGCAGACTCTGCAAGAACCTGGAAACATTGTTTATGGTGGAAGATATGGGGTTTATACCTAGTACCTTGCCTGCATACAACCAGTGTATAGACTGAGCCCATGCACTTATAAGTGTGTCTGACCCAGACTCTTTTCAACCATCCCTTTATGCTGGGGTCCAAGTGTAAGTAGCCACAAGTAGAAAGTAGACAGTGTGCCACTATCTTTGCAATACAAGTTGCACTCACTAGTGCATATGTTTATACAAACCAGCACATCAGTTCTTCTATATATCTGGGCTGTACACATCATGGCTTTACATGCATGGGTTTGTTAGCTTTAATCATATGAGGTGATCAGTCTCCCCACTGAAGACTATAATCTCATGCCTAAAGTTTCTGTATCTGTCACTGCAGCCAGTATGCATCTGCATCTGCTCTTTTATAAAGTTGCAGTTTCAGATTACTCTTAAACATGTAAAAAGTGCAGTAAAAACCAAAACAATGACCATAATTGTCACATTCTCACTGTCATATATTTTGTACTGGATATGAAAAAAATAGTGATAAAATATGAAAAAAAATAAAGGAAGTCAGGAGGGGACAAATAGTTTTTCACAGCACTGTATATAGCATACTTTTGCAGATGTAGCTCATTTATGTACATGAGGGCAGAAAGCCCAGTTCGAAAAAAAGGTGTGGAGCTTGGTTTCATGTGGCTCAGAGGAAGCAAGTGATTGTCCTTAAAGACAGCACTGTGCAGATATATGTAGAACACATCTCAGAGGGTGTCTGCAGATCCTTGAAAAGTCTTAAATTCCTTAATGTAAAAATAAGGCCTTAATTAGCATTAAAATGCCTTAAATGCACATTTCAGAGGTTTTAAAAATGCAGCCGAACTAACACCATAAAGAAGATTTAGATTGTATTTTCCCTCGTTGCTTTTTAAAATCGTGAACCTCTGGGTACGCGAACCAGATATTAACGAATGATGATATGAGAAGAGTTAGAGCTTTAACCATGGGGGAAATGCAAATTTGATGAAAAATGGTTACATAACACTAGTTGTGTGCTGTGGTTAAAATCATTTAGTGGCAATGTGTACGAGGTCCGGTGTACGTTGTGCAAGAAATTTTTTAAAACTTGGAACAATGGGGATCAAAGCTTTGAAGTCATGCAGTGTGTGAAAAATAGAAAGTGGCTGCGGAAACCTGTCAGAAAACACCCACCATTTTTCAGTTCTGTTCTGGCTTGCCCACCTCAGTACCACAGAGCAGTGCTCCATGCTCTGTACCAGCATCAGCTTCAGCATCAAGCACAGCGCCTTCAGCTCCACCAGACTTCTGAACAACTTTTGGCTCCATCGTAACACTTAGAGCTGAGGTACTCTGGTGTCGTTCCTTTTGATGAATAGAGGAAAAAAATGTTCTTGCTGGCAGAGCTTGAAAATTTCAAAATCACAATTTACAAATAAAGAATTTTTGTAAACCATCGATATATCCATCATAGTGGGTGGCAGCATGAATTTTCGAGGCTGAAGAAAAAAAATCATGGCTAGGAGGAAGAACATGATGATCCATGACCAGGTCAGGACACAAAGAAGCGCATGCAGTATTTCTCTTATGGTAGTCATGGTTGGTGTCTGTCCTTTCTAGATTATGGAGAACTTTGGTGTTCCAGACTTTCACACGACACTCGAATTTCTGGCACTGCTTGCCCATCGTCAGGGCAAGCTGAGAAAAGGTGGGCTGCCTGACAGCGACCAAGCTGCCAAGAGTGTTCTCATGGATTGGACAGGGTGAGTTTTGCATTAGCAAGTCTCAAGCTGGCTAACTTTTACACAGAAGATTTATAACAAACTAATTTCAAAAAGTGGTCTAGACATGTTACCAGCATAAGTTGTGCCAATGATTTTGTGACTAGGTTTGGTGGTAGAGGAATGAAGATTGGTCTATGTGATGAACTAGGTCATTTAAATAAACTCTGTTGTAAAATTAATAGTTTAACATGTTATTTGATTATTAACATTTGTTTGTTCACAGAGGACGTATCAACTACTTCACACATCCTCCAGAAACACATGTACTACCAACACATGTTAGTGCTCAGATTTTAACTGAGATGAGCAAGGAGTTTGACTGGGATGAACTGGAGAAGGGCAACCAGGAGACCTTAGCTGGTAATGTATCAATAAGCAGCAAAAAACAGCAATTTATATTTTACAGCAATTCTGCCATTCTGGGTTTAGTAGTCTTCTAATAAACATTGAATATAATGTATTTTAGAATATAACCCAGGAAATGTTGAGATGGCCTTTTGCATGACCACATCAGGAATGACTGAAATGGGCAATGAAGAGCCAGCAGAAATAGAATCCTTAGACATAGACTCCCAGCACACATCGGAATATGTGGATGACGATCCAGAGGTGCATCATTTTTATATGATTACCAACTCTGTGTTTCTGATAGCATAAATGTACAATTTGCACAGCCAGTCCACAATCATATGTAAACTATTTTAGGGTGCCTATTAATATCTGGTAAGGGACTACTGATTAAATTAGCCTTTTTGGGCCAACTCTGGCTCATTTACAGTACAGTTGATACCTTTCACTAATGGCCATAGTCCCTGACTAATAAATTAGTTTAAAAAAAAAAAAAAAAAAAGAATCTAAACATTCTTAATATTTTTTTCTGGAATTTCTTCATATTTGTGTCAGTCAAATTTATTTTCATCTGCTTTTAAGTTTGGACCCATGACTGTAGAACTCCAAGCAGGAAAAATAAAATCTGGTGCAGTGGGGGTTCCAGCTCCCAAGCCTGTTGACTTAGATATTCTAGCTGTTGACCCACTTCAGCAAGGCCATGCACTTCTGGCTGCTAACAAGAAAAGAAAGAAGCAGCAAAAAAGAGCAGGTATTTATACTCTCAGCCAGTTATAAGCCATATATTTGACTTGCAAAATCTCATTTATCATATCATGCAAAAAATTGGTGTATAGTATAATTTAATGATTTCTAGGAACAATTTTGTTGTCATGTGAATTAGCAATGAATCTGACCATGTTTTGGGTGTTATTGTAAACACTTGTTTCTTATTTTTTTTTTCTCTCTCTTTTTTTCCATAGACAAACTTGCCACAAAACTCTCAGATTCTCTCACGTCAGCCATGAATTTTGCCTTTCTGGATAGCTGAAATTATGAGAAACAAGTAGAACTCGACGTCAGCAGTGTGAAATGCCTCTCTCGCCAAAAAGCACGGTTCTTCTTTTAGTTAATTTGTATGCCTCAAATACCATTAAAATACACTTCAAACAGGAAGGAAGCAACTGAAGATTATCAATTTCAGACATTTAACCTGGTGTGACTGTGACTCTGTTTGGATATATTCCAAAATCTAACCAGTTCATCTGCTGGTTACAGTAATTTCATATTGATAAATCCTACAAAGGCTAAACCACTCTTTCTTAAGAACCTGAGAACATATTTTAAAAAATAAATAAATAATGCATAATGCTCCACCACCTAGTGGAAAAAGCATAACAAATATGTTGTAGGGTGAAATAATAGATACGCTTTAGGCATGTATATTTCAGTGATGTACATGTGTTAAATGCTAATAAATGTAACTGCTCATTCCTTATGTTAGTCTTTTCTTTACTGTTATATACAATTCTCCATGAGTAAATAAATACTTTTTTAAGAACTTGACCTAACATCCACCACCCACTTTTAGTCATTTAAGAGTTCCTTGAGGTTTGTCTGCTGGGTGCATGTTGTCAACATTTTCTCTTGATGTATCCAAAGTAATGTACAGAGATTCTGATTTTAAATGTTGGGGGAGTAAGTCAGTCCCTTCAAATACACTTGTTAAATTTTATGATGGCATACATTATAGGACCCAGAGACCATGTCCAATTTTGCTCTCTTGTACTCCTGGTCATGGATGGCTGTGGCATCCTAACGATAGGCAAACAAGGCGGCCATTTCAGAGAACTCTTCTTTTGCCACCTCTCGAATTTCTTAGGATGCCAGAACTACCTCCTTAATGTGTCCTCAAGATGTTCCGAAGCACCAGACATGTTACTGCTTGGTGGAGATAAAACTCCCCTGAAGAAGAGTAGAGAGAACCATGCTGTGTCCAGAATCTCAATCAAAATGTGTTTAATGTGCCTAAGAAACAATGAGAATATATTGCCAAAGAATCTGATAGAAGAGCAAGTCACATAACAGACTGATTTAAAATTACAGATACATCACTTCATATATTGCACAGTTCTAGCACATGATGAGGTAGACACGAGGGTATTGGACTGCAGGGGCATGATAAAACTATCTCAGACGGAGTTCTTCTATGGCACCAAGTAATCAGAAACAAAAACCTTGATGTGATAAATGGAAAACATCACATATGGGGTCACTGTAACCTCAAAAATCTAACAAAGACTAAATCGTGAATCGTGAGTCACATGCTAAATGTGTGTGCAGGGGGTCAACAAGAACATACTGAAGTCAAAACAGAAATAAAATGTAAAAACATGATAGATACAGAATAATACCGTTAAGTAAAATACTGATTTCACTGCTGTATTGGATACAAAAGCATTTCAGATACAGGAAGTCATCACAGACAATGTAATCAGCTCCCTGACCTGTTCATGATTATATTCTAATTAATTAAACTCATTCGAACTGAATGTTTGATCATTAGTGTATATCATACTAATGATATATTGCAAAGTTGTAGGTTTTTAAGTTTGGGTTAAGATTGTTTGTAAAACCTAGTGGGTTTTACTTATTTTCTTAATTTTTAAAGTGTGTCCTTCTCCAGTCCTTTTTCCAGTCTTTGTATCTGAACCATCAAATCTAATTAAATACAGTACTTACCCTGGCCAGGAATTATGAACTTTTGTATTACAGATGAGGTATATTTAAATTTGAGATAAATTTGACATTGTATGTTGTAACTATTATAATAATAATAATAATAATAATAATAAGATTCTCTGCTGAAATGAATTGAGCAGACCAACCCATAAGTCATAGAGACATGACACTTGGTCAACAGATGATACTCCCTCCCACTACCCAGGCAAGTGAGATGGGAACAATCGGCCCAAATGTGGCGCTACAGAGCAGGGTTTGCCATTTTGGTCCATATCACATGAACTGTGAGTCCAACAAACGAAATTGTTTTTTTTTTACTGATTTCTTGGGTTCTTCCAAATAAAAAAGGCTCAATATCTACATATCTCTGCACACTTAGATTTTTTGCTATATGCAAATATAGCAGCAAAAATATGTGTGAAACGTACTTTTGTGAACTAGTACTAGGATTTTTTTTTTTGCCTATGTTCACAAAATTGGTGGGAAACTACTGAGTGTGAACTCGATTCAGTTCTCAATTCAGTTTTAGTTTAGCATGTTTAACAATGGCCATTGTCATAAAGCACTGGATTTACAGAAATCCAGTTCTGGATTTAGATTTATCTCTAATGTCCAAGTCGGAGGTGACAGTGGCAAGGAAAATCTCCCTGAGATGACATGAGGAACCAGACTCAAAAGGGTCTTCTTCTAAGTGACACTGGATAGTGTGATTGAGTTATTATTCATTCAGCTGTATGCTATATAGGTCAAGCAGTGCAAAGTAGGTACCATTGATCCACAGATAGGGGACACACTTTTATAGCCACTGGAAGGACTTTTACAGCAACTGGAATAATGTAAAATAGGTGAGTACACGTCACCCCTGTGAACTATCAAGAGGAATTCACCAGTGTTTAACCAGATGGTTACACTTTGTGGTCTAACTGTCTAAACGTCACCCTGGATGGACTGTAAAAGAGAGGAGCTTCCTCTCTCAGGCTGATCACCCTGCACTCTGGTTGCAAAGAAGTGGCTCGCAGTTATCTCTGGTTTGAAAAGAAAATGGCTCACATCCCTTAACGATGTAAAATCAATTTTCATAAGCTCAGCTCTAATGCAGGGTGCCCATTCACATACACCAATCAGCCATAATATTAAAACCACTGAGAGGTGAAGTGAATAACATTGATTATCTTGTTACAATGGCATGTCGAAGGCCGGGTGCATGTGTTTTGAATACCTGGGGAAGAGGGTAAGCTAGCAGAGGCAGTGTGATGCTCTGGGCAATGTTCTGCTGAGAAACCTTCTGTCCTGGCATTCATGTGGATGTTACTTCGACACGTTGCACTTACCTAAACATTTTTGCAGACCATGTAAACCCTGTAAATTCCCTAGTGGCAGTGGCCTCTTTCAGCAAGATAATGTGCCCGGCCACATTGCAAAAATTGTTCAGAAATGGTTTGAGGAACATAACAAAGAGTTCACCGTGTTAACTTAGCCCCCAAATTCCCCAGATCTCAATCCGATTGAGCATATGTGGGATGTGCTTTAAAAACAAGTCAAGAAGGCCCCGCCTCGCAACATACAGGACTTACAGGATCTGCTGCTAACATCTTGGTGCCAAATACCACATGCATGTCAAGACCAGGGAAGATGATACTATGTAAATACTTATCTTAAATTTTCACGGAATAACTGACTACCCCACCCCGGGAATTCTATCTGGGGAAATATTTGATAGAACACAAAACTAAGGTACACAAAAGGTAAGGCCTTTCTGCTACGGATCCCCAGCTCCTTAAATAAATTGACAAAACCAGCTGGTTCAAAATATAGCCTCCCTGTCAGCTACAATGTCAGACTACATACCATATAACCTGATGGCAGGTTAGGCATAAATTGAAATCAGTGTACACACACACAAACACACACCCTGTTCAACAATACAAGACACCCAAAAACAAAAATACCATTTAACATATGAGATGACGAACACAACTACAAACACTCAAAAAAAAAAGCTCAAAATAAAAACAACCAAAAATGGAGTAAGCAATCTGCACTAGACCTAAACAGAGTTGTTTTCAATTAGCTGCAAGCTCACCATCCTTAAATGTGTGGCAGCATTACAGACCATCGATTTGAAACCTGGTCAACAGACCAAAAATTAAGAGTCCACACCACCACTGCCAAATCACCAAATCAAATGCTAGACACGTGATGTACGTGCAGGTGAATGCATGAGGAAATGCAAAATCTAACACATACAGAATGATCTGTTACTAATACCATGACAAAAAGGCTTTTAGCCAAACCGCAACATGCTAGTACACCAGCACAGACCTTCAGACACCGTCAGAAACACAGAAGTAGCGGATAAATCGGACACCTCAGATACTAACAACCAGCTCTAAATAGGTGGCAGCCACTGCTGATTGGTGGTCACAGATGTCACACAATGATGCAATCAAGAATTAACCCATTCTGCCACACGTTTACCAAAAGAGTCTATGCCCTTTATCCCTTCAGAGATCTGCTCCTTCAATCTAAGAGAAAAGCTATTAACAAAAGGCTTATCTAAACAAATAGGTTTGGAGCCTAGTCCAATTAAGACTGTATCTAGGTTGCAAGGACTAATTGGAAGGCTGTTTCATAAATGTGGGGTTTTGTCTAAAAAAAACCTCTACCCCTGCTTTTTTTCATCATTATTCTAGCTACTAATAAAGAGCCTGCACCTTTTGATCAAAGCAGGCATGGCAGATCAAAAAATACCAAAACTTTGCACAGGTACTGTGGTGTGAGACCGTTTACTGCTTTAGGAATTATAAGTAGTTCTAGTAAGGACACTGTGGGTGGTGTATTCTGGACTTACAGGAGCTTGTTTATGCACCTACTGGAACATCCTGACAGCAATGTGTGACTAGTGTAAAATGAAGGTAACAAAAGCATTGAAATATTTTTTCTGCCTCACCTAGTGACAGTATATTTCTTATCTTTGTGAGATGAAACCGAGACTACCCTACTAGTAGTTATAAGAGACTGGAGTGAATAATCACATCAAGGTCTTTCACTGCTGAATGTGGTGTAACCAAAAGGCCATTCAGGGGTGCTACATAACCAGCAAGATTACTTCTAGCTGCCTGTGGTCCTAGTAGAAGTACTTACGTCTTGTCAGAATTGATTAGGAGGAAGTCACTCAGCAAACTAATATCCTTTACACATTTCTCAAATTTAATAAAGGGACATGCTGGTCAAAATCTAAAATTTAACCAACAGTACAGCTGTTATAAACATGCCTACTCATGGGCAGTTTGAAACACTCAGTATCTTGGAGGTACTGTTTGAAAAATTTATAAATTTGAAAAACTACTATGGTTATGGTGTATATTTGGTTGGGAGGGGAATGGGGGAAGAAGGGGGAATCATGAGATAATGGTATATTCAGGGAAGCGAGATAGCTAGCTGCCTACTGCTAATAATCAATCACTTTGCTTTGTAAGTAAATTATTGCGATGAAGCAAATGGATTACTCAAGCAATAGCGATGACTCAGTGGACATCCAACCATACACGTTCAAGCCAGAATATATAGAAAAAGAACCTCACCAGCGAGAAGAGCAACAGGAGGCAAGCAGAGAGCAACTGCAGGTCTTTCAGAATTACACTGAGCCAACTCACTTAAGTTATATAATAATGTTAGCTAGCAATAATACATGACAATTTACCTTTGTGTTAGGGAATTTAAAAGCCATCTTATTAGTAGTTACATGGGTGCAGACAAGTATTTGCTAGCAGACATTAAATAGTTCTCCTATCTCAGTTTGGTTAATTCTGGACATGGGCCTTCTCTGCTTTCTGTTTTGTAGTAAATAAAGACACAGTCACCATCTACTTTGGGAGAAGACTCTGTAACTCCACTTTCAAATCTCCTTCATAGTCCAAAGGACCTAAGGATATCTAAGGTATCTAAGGCTGAAAGTAGTTAAGATGGCTAGCATAGTTGCATTGTCAACATAAATATCATTTGTTCGGTTTAAGGCTAAGGTTCTTTCACTACACAGTAAAACATGCTAAAGAATCAGTAAATACAGTATAAATACAATCAAACAAATCGAGTTGTAAATATTTACAAATAAGTGTAATATATGGGGTTCCTATATAATGTACACTTTCAGAAACAGTGGTTTACCATTTACCAATGAAACATGTCACTACTAAACAGGAAGGGACCAAACTGGTAAACTGCTGTGTTGCAATAATGAGAACACCCTCAAATAAATTATATAATAAGATAAACCAGCAGATGAGTCTGTTGAACTATCACACTCAAAAAGGTGTAATCAGTACACCTTCAATTAAGAGTGGTACTTTAACCATTGCATCACTTCCAGACTTATTGCTGACAATGCCACCACATTGCCACATTTCAGACTTATTGCCACAATGCCACACCAGAGAATTGTCTGGAGACTTACAATGGAAATAATTTCATTGCACAAAAAGGGGAAAGGTACAAGAAGATTAGCAAATCACTGTTATTAAGCCAAAATGCAGTAGCAAAAGTGATACAGAAATTCACAAAGAATGGACAAGTACCCTGAAATGTTAAAGAAGTCGTCGTAAGCTGTCACCATGTGATGAAAATCTTTGCTAAGAAACGTACAGGAAAATCGCAAAGCAAGTGCCTCAGAGCTGACAAAATCTTTGGAAAGCTAAACTGAAGTGACTGTGTCATCTCATACAGTAAGATGCATCCTGCACAGAAGTGGACTCCATGGTTGTTGTCCACGCATGTAACCACTACAGAAGCCAAAGCACAAGAAGGTTTGTTTAGCTTTTGCGAAGACCCATATTAACAAATGTGAAAACTTAGGAAACTGTTTTCTGGTCTGGAATCTGGTCTGATCTCACTTTTCACTTAATGTGACTTGGTAACACAAGATCAAGCTAAATGAAAATAATAACAGTACAAATTCTCAAATTCTGAAAAGGCTTTTGACAGAATCAAGACTACTTTTTTTTTTTTGCAACCTCAGAAGCCATGAACTTTGGCTTTAGGTTTATTGGATATATTTAAAACTATCTTTAACTGCCCTAAAGCACAAATATTTACTAATGGGGTTATGTCAAGCACTTTTACACTGTCAAGGGGTATTAGACAAGGCTGTCCAATATCCCCCTTATTATTTGCCCTTGCTATCAAACCCCTGGCTACTGCAGTAAGGCCCCATACTGCAATAAACGGCATTAAATTGGGCACTATTGAACAAACTATCCCTTTATGCCAATGACCTATTAATATATTCAACCTGCATTCATCTATCCCTCCTTTATTACAAGTACATAAGGAATACAGTGATACCTCTGGATGTAAACTGAATTATGACAAGAATGGAGCCCTCTTAATGTCCCAAATTATTTAAAATATAGGTAAATGCTTTAACATTCCAAACTTCATGATAAATTAAAATGAGATTTGCAAAAATTACCCATTAATTGGAAGAATCAATGTTATAAATATGAACATTTTACCTATATATACACATACATACACACACACACATATATATATATGTACACACTCCCAAAGCTTCCACACTTGATAAGAGCTTCCACACTTGATAAGATACTCTTCTACTCTCTTTGGAAAGGTAAAAACCCTCGAGTGAAGTCATTTACATTTATAGCATTTGGCAGGCACCCTTATCCAGAGTGACTTAGAAAACTGCTTTGAAGTATCTATCCATAAATTCATTCACAAACTAAGAATACCATCAATTCAAAAACTCTGTGGGGGAGGTAATATAGTAAACAAGCACTCAAACAATACAAAGTTTAAAAAAAAAAAAAGTGCCGATTGAAGTACTTAGAGCTAAGTCTTTAGATATCAAGCACCTTATGGTAAAAGGTGGCTTGAACCTCCCAAATTTTAGACTCTAATATTTAGCTTCACAATTCGCCCCCAATATCTGGTTGATCTGGTTGTTCCCTGATAACGTTAATACTGGACATCGATGGAACAGTGGGAGATGAATTCCATCCCAATAAGGGTTGTTCCTTTTTTGGGACTAACTCCACTTAGACATTCATCTCTTTGGGAGAACACCGCTAAAGCTTTGTGAGTACAAACCCGATTCCAAAAAAGTTGGGACACTGTACAAATTGTGAATAAAAACAGAATGCAATGATGTGGAAGTTTCAAATTTCAATATTTTATTCAGAATACAACATAGATGACATATCAAATGTTTAAACTGAGAAAATGTATCATTTTAAGGGAAAATTAAGTTGATTTTAAATTTCATGGCATCAACACATCTCAAAAAAGTTGGGACAAGACCATGTTTACCACTGTGTGGTATCCCCTCTTCTTTTTATAACAGTCTGCAAACGTCTAGGGACTGAGGAGACAAGTTGCTCACGTTTAGGAATAGGAATGTTGTCCCATTCTTGTCTAATACAGGCTTCTAGTTGCTCAACTGTCTTATGTCTTCTTTGTTGCATCTTCCACTTTATGATGACAAATGTTTTGAAAGATCTGGACTGCAGGCTTGTCCCAACTTTTTTCGAATGTGTTGCTCTCATGAAATCCAAAATGAGCCAATATTTGGCATGACATCTCAAAATGTCTCACTTTCAACATTTGATATGTTATCTATATTCTATTGTGAGTAAAATATAAATTTATGAGATTTGTAAATTATTGCATTCCTTTTTAGTCACAATTTGTACAGTGTCCCAACTGTACGGGTTTGTAGCAGATAGTACCCTAAAAGCGTGGACAGGTAAAGTTATAAAGACGTTGGGAGATTTGAATGATAATGATTCCTTACTGAGCTTTGATCTGCTATCTCAGAAATATCCCAAAACATAATTTCTTTAAATACAAGCAAATTAAACATTAGATGAAAGAAATTACCCCTCAGATATTTCCCGATATTCCAGCACTGTCGCAGTTCACCATCTCAAGGTATTACTATTGTAATCTACAACACAATGGCAATCTTTGCGCTAAGCCGAAATGTAGAATCTGTGGGGAGATGTTAACGAGGGAGCCGGAAACCGACCACAGGTGTTACATTCGGCCTCTCCCCGTGAGCGCCGACCATCCCGATTAGATTTTTTTTATGACTTTGAAACGTTCGCCGCTGAGAACGGCGTGCACAAACCTTTTCTGTTGTATGCGAAAACGTTGAAAGGCGAAGAGAAGTGGTTTTACGGTCACGTGTGCGCTAAACATTTTCTTACGTATTTCAGAAATGAGCGGTTCAGACGTAACGTTTTTATCGCTCACAACGCCAAAGGGTTTGACAACTATCTGGTTTTGAAAGGTATGCTGAAAGAGGGGTTATCGCCTCGGCGTATTCTCATGACGGGGAGTAAAATCCTCAGTTTTGAAGACCCTCATTATGAGCTAAAATTCATAGACTCTCTATCTTTCCTACCCATGCGTCTTAGCAATTTCCCAAAAGCCTTAGGTTTCGCCGATCAGTCCAAGGGGTATTTTCCTCATAAATTCAGCTCAGCTGGACGTCTTGAGTACGTAGGACCCTACCCACCCGCATCCGATTATGGGGTAGAACGCATGTTGGAGCGGGAGCGTCAAGATGGCTGCGTGGGGCTTTATAACTTTAGGAAGGAAGCTCTGCGTTATTGTAAAAATGATGTGATTATACTTTCCCAGGGTTGCATAAAATTCAGAGATCAGTTTCTCTGAGAGACAGGAGTGGATCCGTTCGATTCGATCATCATAGCATCAGCCTGCATGAAAGTGTTTATCACAAATTATATGACTCCTAAGACGTTGGCCATACTCTGCCCCTACGGTTACACTCGTGTGCGTAAAAGGTTCTCGCACATGTCCATCCAATGGTTAGAATGGGTAATGGCGAAAGAAAAAATCTTCATTCAGCATGCTCTAAATATGGGGGAAAAGCAGATCGGTCCTTTTTTTGTAGACGGTTACGCCTAGATCGATGGAGAAAAGTACGAGTGGGAATATCATGGGTGCTTTTACCATGGCTGTCCTTCGTGTTTCGACCCAGCAGAGACGTGCCCATTGAGAGACATCAGTTTCAGCGAATTGTGGTTGAACAGCGAGGTGAGAGCGAGGACGTTAGAGTCCGAACAGCATCCGCATGACGGTGGTGAGAGAACACCTCTGGTCCCTCGCGCCGCTCTTTACGGAGGTTGAACAAGCGCTCTTAAGCTGAGACACACAGCGGGACCAGGGGAAAAGGTGCTCTACGTAGACATCACCTCTCTGTATCCATATGTTAACCGCGCATGCTCTTACTTCTTAGATCACCCTACGATCATATACAAAGATTTCGGAGACCATAAAAACTACTTTGGTCTCATCAGAGCCACTCTCTACCCGCCTTGTGGGCTCTTTTTCCCTGTTTTACCATACAAAAGCAAGAACGGTAAATTACTCTTTCCTCTGTGTCACACATGCGCAGAATCATGCATGCAGAGAGACCCCTGCTCGCACAACGATGACGCCCGAGCATTGACGGGTGTGTGGGTCACTGTAGAATTTAACAAAGCCTTGGAGATGGGCTATAAAGTGGATAAAATCATGGAGGTATGGCACTTGATAAAAGCAGTGATTCTATGTTCGCGTGGTACGTTACAAGCGTTTTTAAAAGGAAAGCAGGAAGCATCCGGTTACCCGCCCAAAGTTAAGAATCGGGTCAGCAGGGAGAGGTACGTCAGCGAGTATCTGGAGCGTCAGGGGGTCCGATTAGACCCTGAAAAGATAGAGGCAAATCCGGCCAAGAGACAGGTGGCTAAACTCTGTCTCAATAGTCTTTGGGGGAAGTTTGCTCAGAGATACGATCTGCTCCGCACCGAGATAGTATCGGATCCTGAAAAGTTTTTCAGCTATCTGTTTTCCGGTAAATACGTGATCTATTACTTTGATGTTATGGACGACCAGAGAGCGTTGATCAGGTGGAGATTCGGCGACCAGTGTGTTCAGCCCCTGGGCAAAAGGAGTAATGTATTCATAGCAGTGTTCACCACCGCCCACATGCATCTCAAACTGTATGGCTACCTGGAAAGGTTGAGGGACAGAGTTCTTTACACAGACACGGATAGTTTAATTTATGTGGTGACGGAGGGGGAGACTCCTTTAGAATTGGGTAATTACCTACGCGAATTGACCGATGAATTGGACGGGGATAGCATACAGGAGTTTGCGGCAGCGGGGCCCAAGAGACAAAGAATACCTATCAGACAAAGAATCTCAGAGATCTGATCGGGGATGAAAAACTTGATGGGTCCCGTGTCCGCCATCACGGGGGAGATTTCATTGTATATTTTATCTTCGATTGAAAGCTGAGTCATAGGTGCAGAAAATAGATCCAGCTTGTGCAGCGTGCACTCGAGGGAATTCTGATGCAAGAGAGCCATGTTTTTTGTTTGAATTTCCCCTACGTCAGTTAAAATATATCGGAGCTCTGGGAGGGTTTCCTCTTCGCAGGACCGCTTCTGCCGACTGTTTTCTTCTTCTTACCCATTGTCAGAGGCGCTCCCCCGGAGGTCTTCTCCTCACGATGCCATCTGACCCCTCTTGTTTTTTCCGATCGTCGAAGCTCGACATTTTCCCCATGACTCTACCGACCTTGTCTGTAGTGATACAGGTGGCGGCTGGTTTTAAGATAGGGTTTGGCTATGTCAAATCCTTTTTTCAGCAGGGGAGATACGAAACGAAATAGTTTTGAGAATATCGAGCCGACACCACGGCGGTACATTACAGGGGCTCCGTAAAATCCTCCTAAATCGCCTCCGGCCTGATTTTCGTAGTTACGGACGAATCTGTGAGGGTCTTCCATTGCTAGTACCTGAGCCATTTTATTTTTTAATTCGTTCTCCGACACCCTCGAATGTAGCTTCGTCCTCTCCGGCCTGAGATTGAATGACGGTCGCGTTAAAGGATGGATTTTATATATATTCATACACCGTATGTTTTCGGTCTAAAGTGAAGCGTCACAATGACTTTGCCGTAAGTAAATTCTACCTCGTGGTTTTTATCTCAACCTTTATGTTCTCGATGTGCCGTTTGCTTGCCGGTAAATAATACGGCAGGTCGAAGCGCAACGTGACTACGTCCCCGTACGCTCTGCGCACGTCAGCCACCCTCATCAGTGGGGCATAAGCGTCGCCTATAAGCTGAGGGCGACCGGCGTCGCAGTAATAGAATATGTGATAAAATCCCGCTCGTAGATCAGCGGGGTAATCGGCCAGCTTCCTGTCGAATTCGATCCATTCTCCGTGTCTCACACCCATAATGTAAATCAAATTTCCTCAGATAATTGTTGTAGGACAGGTAAATATCAGAGTTGATTTTTCTAAACGAAGCATCCATCTCCGTTTTGAACTGTCCCAGGTTAGCAAAAACCCCCGTCAGGAATTTGTGATGACGCACCTTGCTCTTGTCTCTGGGGTTTCTGGTTTAAACTTATATTCATAGTATGCTCGTTCTTCGGGTATGGTATACCACGTATGAGGATAGAAAATCTCCGTCAGGGCGACCTCCCATTCCCCTTCCAGATCGATATGCTGGGCCAGATCCACGGGGTAACTGGAGATTTTGTTATCTTTAAAAACATCGAGGCTGGCATTGGACGGCAGGGTGATGTAAAAACCCTCTTGCTTCGGCCCGTACATGGCTGGGAAATGATGAGCCCTCGCGGGCGTCGTCCGTTTTTTTATATATTTTTTAAATCGCTCTCTCTGATCCAGCTGTCGAATTTCGCGGGCCAGTTTTTCCACTGTACAAAGACCTGATTTTCGCCCCTGACCGTACGCCTCTTCAGAATCTCCTCCACGTGGTAGACTTTGTCGCCGTCCGTTTTCACTTTTTGCAACTCGGTCTCGTAGAAGGTGCCACAGACCGGTTCTCCATCGTAATCTTTCAGTCTGTACACTGGAGGGTCGCGAGGGAGGCATTTGGCCACTGAAAAAAGCTCATCTGTAAAACCCTGTTCGTATTTTTTATCAAACACCCCTCTTAATTTCGATATCCTGACGAGATCCCCCGTCTCAAAACCCTTCAGTCTTCAAATCTTCAGTACCCATCATTATAATCCGATAAAGCCTGCATATCACACAGGTCGGGTTGAAATTGGTTCAAGGGACGTGGGGTAAAAACTCTATTTCTCTTAAAATGTATTCTGGCTGGTTTGTGTAGAGTATAAGCGACCTGCTCTGATAAAAAATCTTTTACCCTTCCCACAGACGGCAGCTTCCCCTTTTCTTCTCGCACAATTCAATTCAATTCAATTTTATTTGTATAGCGCTTTTTACAATGTCATTGTCTCAAAGCAGCTTTACACAAACAA
>CM074935.1:9110164-9120662 GCA_037576815.1 Pangasius larnaudii
GCACTGACTTGAGATTTGCATGGTTGAAATCTCCGGCAACAATAAACAGTCCGTCAGGGTTTGAATTCTGCAGCTCGCTAATAGCCCCAACAGTTCACAGAGCGCATCTTTAGTCTTCATGCACCTTGCTTTATGCACAGGGGCATTGTAATGCTGGAACAGGTTTGGGCTGGGCCCCTTAGTTCCAGTGAAGGGAAATTGTAATGCTACAGCAAAGACAAATGTGTGCTTCCAATTTTAGTGAAGGACCATGCGCGTGTGTGTGTGTGTGTGTGTGTGTGTGTGTAACATGGTGGAGTTTTTTTTTGTGTGGTCTGTCTGTCAAACATTAATTAGTTCAGAAATCTATTTAAAATACTGCACTTTATCTAAATGATATTAATAAGGTCATATATTCATGTCAAGGTTAATAGGTTAAGAGAAAAAAATACCAAAGTTAAAAGGGTGAGAATAGTGAAATGTGTGTTAACAAACCGATAAATAACCAACCAATTTGCTGGAAAAAAGAGCAAAGTCAATAGAGCATAGCTGCTAAATCAAATTTTAAGTTATGGACTAAACAAGAGAACACATAAACGTGCTGGCAGAATACCTGCCTATGTAATTCCTCAGTATGTTAAACACGTCTTTATAAAGAATGACATAATGCTAATGGAACTGTCCACTAGACCAATCTTTAAAGCCGACTTAACAATTGAAAGGTGCAGTCTGCTACATATGACGATAGTGTAAAAAGCAGCCATTTTGTGTAACTTAATGTTACAGAACACAAGTGTGAGTTATTATTTCATGGATGATGCACACAGATTAAGCTTACAACACTGATTAAATCATGAGTCCATGTTTGGCCTGACTATATAACATGGTTGTATAAACATGGTCTGTGTTCACGCATATCCTGTTACTGTCAAATTAAATTTCTAGATCTCTGTGGAACATACTTAATCCTGGCAAGATTTAAGATTTAATGCAGACCAGAAGCTTGCTTAGCAAATGCAAGCTGTTTAACTTGCTGTTTAAATAATCAGTGATGATCTTCCAACAACTATTAGGTGGCTCATTTCGCTGGACAACCTGCAGTCACAGTGGCATTTTGCAGATAAGATTGGAGACATTTTTAATATAAGAACCAACTTTGTTGTGTTTCACAAGGATGTGTCATGAGAAAGATAAAAGATTATCTGTTCACAGATATGTAAGTAATTTGCCATTTATTTTTTTTTCTATGATTGTAAAGAGAGCTCTTGATCCCAATAGCAGAGTAGGCTACACAGTCTTTTGAAGTATTTACACAGATCCATATTTAGACCTCAGATGTGACTACAGATTTGCATACATCTCTGTTGTGCAGGAAATGCACACAGGACAGAGTCTGCCAAAAACAGAGCTATGTCTCAGTTATGCTCGATTCTGACACTGCAAGTTTTTCTTACGGAGTATCGGCTTTGAACATGGAGCAATATGAAGTCCAGCACCACTTGTTACATCCAACACAGAGATGCAGTGAGTTTTACATGACTAACTGTAAATAGTTTGTCAAAGTCATTTCCCTCAATGAAACAGTTTTATTCCACAGAGCAACACAAATAGAACCATAAGGAAAACAGCGCATACCCTCCTAAATGAACAATGATAAGCTTGTAAATACACTGGCAATTTGTTATAACCAAATATTTTCGAATATTCTACAATAAATTTTGGAATGACATTCTAAGGCTATAATAATTAATAATAATTAACTGTTTAAAAGCATGAAAATATACATTGCACATACATTGCAACTTAAATTTTATACCTCATTATCACATTAGATTGTACGATTTACTACGTCAGCACAAATAAAAAATTATAACTGTTTCTGTATTTTTATTCCAGTCTAAGCTTCACCTCTTCTGCCACTATTGGTACAAAACAGGCTACTTCTAGTTCATCGTGCAAAAAGGATGTGCTGTATGCAATAAATGTTTCCCTTGTCACTGTAGCCACTGGCTTGCTCATTAGGGATAAATTCACATATTTACAGTTTATTTTGGTTTAACCTAATTTGAATCTATTTATTTCTGTAAAGCTGCTTTGTGACAATGTCCATTGTTAAAAGCACTATACAAATAAAACATATTTTAAATATATATTAAAACCTTTCTACATCCTACTCATGTCAGTCAGCCTAGACAACAATTCAATGTTTATTTTAATCTTTGACTACATTTAATTTTTATATTATCATATTATTATAATCTCTATTTTTAAAATAGATTTTATGCTACATTTATTATTATTATTATTATTTATTGCAGTTGAGTTGTTCAGTCAGTCCACATTTTCTATTCCCCTTCTATCTCTTAATCGAAAGTACTTGTCTTTAAATGTAGTAGTCTGGACACAACTGAAACATCCCAAGAACTATACTCAAGGAAAATCAAGCAACCATGGAGATTTGAACTGTATGCAGGTAATTTTGATAATTACCTGAATATGCAGACATACTGATGCTAACTTTTAAACTTAAAAAGTTGCCAATTCATTTATGCAGATGAATGAATATTGACATGACATATTGTGGTTACAACAAACTGTCACACAGTGGTGCTGGAATCAATATTTATTAACACAAGAAAAACTGACATAGGTTCAAGCTCAGAATTGCAAATATGTGCACTCTTATCTCTGGCACAACTGTCCAAGCAACATGCAAGTCCCTGGTTCTGTCTGAGGTCTGAATACAGACATGCTCAAATTTAGTATTAACTCACTACATTCACATAACTCAGCTCAAAATATGACCGGAAGTTTACATTTACAAGAACATTCTTATATTAATCGCTGGTTTCCAAGACATAATATTAATCCTAAAAATGACCATATCGATGATGCTCTTTCTTTATTAAACTATGCATAATGTGGTGTAATACCAGCCCAAACATCACCACAGTAGAAAAGGTTAGCAAATTAAAAATAATGCAGTATTTTAAGTAATAAGACACCATAAACTACAAGACATACCCACTAAATTTTGTCTGCTTAGGAAAAAAATGCTGAAATGAAACCTCATAATTGTTTTGTAATGTTATATTGTTATTTTCCACTACTGGCCTTATGAATCCAGTGTTTCAATGATGCCAGATACACTATATGGTTAAAGATTTGTAGACACCTGACCATGACACTCACATGCACATCACATGTTCTTTTCACTGTCTGTTGTCACCCAGATGAGGATGGGTTCCCTTTTGAGTCTGGTTCCTCTCAAGGTTTCTTCCTCATATCGTCTCAGGGAGGTTTTCATACGTTTACAATTTATATCCTGAATGTATTCATTTCTGTAAAGCTGCTTTGTGATGATAATATCCACTGTTAAAAGGGCTATACAAATAAAACTGAATTGAACTGAATTTGTGAACATCCCATTCCAGATCCCCACTTTGCTGTTTTAATGACCTTTACTCTGGGAAGGCTTTCCACTAGATTTTTTTTTAGCATGGCTGTGGGGATTTCTGCTCATTCATCTAGAAGAGCATTAATTAGGCCAGACACTGATGTCATGCATGTCGGTGTTCCAACTTATCCCAAAGGTGTTCAGTGGGGTTAAGATAGGCCAATACCAATGCTCTGTGTAGGCCACTCAAATTCTTCCTCTCCAACATTGGCAAACCATGTCTTCATGCACCTTGCTATGTACACAGGGGCATTCTAATGCTGGAACAGGTTTGGGATAGGCCCCTTAGTTCCAGTGAAGGGAAATTGGAGAGCTACAGAATGCAAAGACATCCAATACAATTGTGTGTTTCCAGGTGTGTGTGATGATCAGGTGTCCACAAACATTTGACCATATAGTGTGTTTCTATGACATTATTTTTTGGAATACTGAAGGTTTACAATGAATTCTATAGTAAAGATTTCTACAGTAGGTGCTCTGCATAGTCAGTGCTTCTCAAAGATGCATGTCTCTCAGTCATAATAAGACAGGAGGTTTCAATATGGCTACAGGTTGGTGATTTCTACTTGCTTTTGTAACTGTGTTTTGTTTGCAAACATAATTATTGAAGATTTTGGCTTGTCAACCAATAAAAACCCTAACAAATAAGCAGCCCACCATTAAAATCCTAACAAATATTACAATTAGGCATATTAAAACTAGGGTAATACCAAATTAAACATAATCACATTAAAAGTTGCAGCACATGACGAAAGGCAAAAACAATGTACATTATCATCTGGTAAACATGGTAGTAATTTTTTAGCCTGCTTGCAGGCCTAGGTTTTCATAAAAGCCTTTCATCCAATGACCATTTCCCCCAGTTTTGACATTCTCTCTGTTGACTGATACATAAAGATATTCAACCAAAATGTATTCTACACATGCAGAGTTTTATAATATATTAAAATACATGAGTTCATTATTTATTGAACTCATGTTCATAATTCTGTAACCATATTACATAGCAATAGCAATTTTGAATGCATACATCTATATCTATATAACCATGAAAATATATCTGAAGCTGATTGAAAGATAAGCTTATTACAGCTTCCCAAATCATATACAAATGTATCTGTAATATAATTATACTGTATTTCAGTAGTATACATATGTAGTAGGGCAAACAGAAGCTCATGTGCAGACTTATCTCTATTTATAAAACCCTTCATCCTAACACTATGACTTGAGCTTGGTTTCTGAAAATTACCATACAAATTTATGATTTTAGATAATGTAGGTTTTTAAATGTAATGTGATCTGGTAGTTATACCAGAGTTCCAGGGGCAGGGGGATCTGAGATAGACTCCTTCTGAACGGTTTCCTTGGAGGTAAATTGCTTTGGGTAGAGAGAGAGCTCCACAGACCTGACAGAGCGAGAGACCAGTTTTAGACATAATTTGAGGACACTGCCATGACCATACACACTCTCAAAAAAAACACAATAAGCAAGATTTGTGATTTACCTGCCATGCAGTGGGTGATCATGAAAGGAGGTCGACTGGGGGATCTGTGAGTAGAGTGGGCCCAGCGGGACAGACCATGGAAGGCGCACCAGATGGGGTGGGGGGAGCAGGCGAAGTCCTTCTTGCCCCCTGGCTGCAGTGGGGTATCCCAGTGCATTCCTCAGATACCAGTCCCTGAGCCCCTCCAATGCCAGAGCCTTGTGTAGGCTGCGGGTAGAGTCATCCAGGGCAGGCAGGGAGAAGGGTCCGGGTTTGCTACTAAAAGTGACAGTGGAATTGGGCATCTCTGTTTGGTGGGGTAGTAGGTTGGGAAAGGACGAAGCAGTGGAGCCAGGTAAAAGGTTGGTAGGCTCGTAAGCATATACCAGTAAATGATCCAGGCTGTGCTGCTGGAGAGGGGTAAAGGGCCCAGAGGACTTAGTCCGTGTGACTTTGACTTGATGTGGTTTAGGCTGGTAACGCTGCACAAATATGGGACTGTATGAGGGTGTGGCAGAGGCTAGGTGCATCTGGGAATGAGGAAAAACATTGCAATGAGCTGAGGTCCCAGATTTGGGAAGAGCAGAAAGGTCAGGCCATATGTGCTCTACTGAAAAGTGTTGCTGGGACTGAACTGGTCTCTTCTGTGGCTTGCTCATACAGTCCATCAGTGTCTCATCATAGCCTGCCCCGCACCCTTTGTTAATTGATGAATGCATGTGGCCTTGTTCTTTAGATCCACCCAGCTGCCTCTCTGGGCTCCCATGATACATATGCCTCAGCTTGCCATCAGTCAAGGACTCTGAGCTCTTATAGGGTCCAGTTCTTGGGGGCATGCCATTCAGGGGAGCCACTAGCTGAGGATGGTTGGAACGGTCAAGCAATGCCTCAGAGCTGTTGCTACGGCGTGCAAGAGAGTTGAATATGTAACTCATACGCTCTGAGGAGGAACTCTTCAGAGATGCCAGTGGAACAAACTGAGCCATGTCCGGATTTCCATCCCACTGTTTTAGTGCTACATCACTAGACATATCAGACCTGATAGTGATAAAAGAGATGCTGCTGTGAATAAACATGTCAGAAGGAGGATTATCTTAAATACAATTTTAGTAACCATTACTTGTACTTCTACATACACATTCTCAATACCACATGCATGTAACCACAACTGATATATAATAACTTCATTAAATTATGTAGCAGAAGTGGAGAGTTTGGGCATAATAAAAAAAAATCAAGCACTATACCTCACATGAATGCAGACTGGCATATTTTGAGATAGTATAGGTATAGCTGGAACACTCATGCCATCCACATTGGATGCACTTCTTGGCAGGGAATGACTTGGGCTAGGTTAACGATCATGCGTGAATTATTACCTACAGCACAAAGATGCCAGGCAAGATGCTTACAGCAAAAGATTATCATGTTTACCTGACAGAGCTAGAGGCAGAGTTATGGCAAGTCCTCATCTCGTAGTAAATCTCGACTGGAGACAGGGTCTTATATAGGCGGCTGTCAGGACTGCCTGAGGCCAGACGAGGGTGAGAAAGTGAGCGATGGTCAGAAACCACACTGGAAGACAAGTCCTCTGTTGAACACAAAAATGACAGGGTTGGTGTTGTTCCAAGGATTTTAAAGTATCCAGAAGGTTAAAGATTTTTAAGGGGGCAAGCTGCTTGGAACCTTATTGGAATTGTTAGGATTCTTAAGGGTCCAAGCACAGAGTGCTGGAACCCTATTGTTTCTGTTAGGATTTTAGGGGTCCAAGCATATAGTGTAGGATTTTTTAAAGTAGGATTTTTCTTCTACTACTTCTACTTATTCCTAGTCTCTGCTGAAATGAATTGTGCAGAACAAACCTTAAGTCCTACAGTCATGAATTTTGATCAACAGGTAGAAAGTGAGATGGGCCAATCAGCCTGGTGGTGGCACTATAGTGCAAGCATTTACATTTTGGTCCATATCTCAAGAACCACAAGTCCTACACTCAAAATTCCTTTTCCACTTATTCCTTGGCTTAATTAATTTCCAGTCATTTCAGCCATGATGGATTTTTTGCTAATTTGCATAATATGCAAAACCAAATTTGATAAAATTGTCCTAGGACTTTTCAACAATCTTGACAAACTTGGGGTCAAATTACTCAGGAGAGTGTGAACCTCAGCAATTATCAAAAACAGTGTAAGATTTGTAAACAATAAGGCCACCACATATCAGACAAGTTTTACTCAAACATCTGTAACTCATTATTGCTTCCATGTTAGTTTGACACCCATTGCATCACCAATCCAATCTCACAGTTATTTTAAACAGATTAAAATCTGTAACATCTGTGACAACTGTGTTGTCCTACTTGATCATTTTTACTAGAGGGAGTGGATCCTGATCCAAATGTGCCTGCACAGATCACAGGTACTGATTTTAATTGTAAAGTAATTGGATACCATGTTAATCTATGGCTTCTTAAGTGTTCTATGCAATTTGGTGAGAACTGTGGTGCGAGCTGCACGTTGTACTTGGCCCAGGCAGATTGGCCCCCCGCAGACTGGCCCCCGCAAATGGGTCCGATCAGCCAAATGGTGGCACTGTAGCACAAGCATTTACATTTTGTCTGATACCTTGAGAACTGCAAATCCTACTGTACACTCAAATTCACCTACTAATTTTTGGCATGATATATTTTTTTTGGCTAATTTGCATAATATGCAAAACTTATTTTTAACATCTCCTCCTAGGAATTTTGGTTTATCTTCACAAATGTGGTGTCAAAGTACAAAGTGTGTCTGCTTTTCTAAAGTTGTTCTAAGCATATTAAAATTTTAAAAACTATGGCCATCATGTGAGGTGGAGCTTAATTTACTCAAACAACTGTACTCATGACTCATGACTGCTTGTGTAAATTCACACTAAACTGGTAAGCCATGTACAGGACAAGATTCTGAGGTGAGATGCAAAGATTGGGATGTGGTCTTACACAGAGGGTGGAGCTAAACTCAGATAACTCTCTCAAAAACAATAAGTCTGATTGAGAATATGTCCGCCATAAGCCAATCAACTTTTGCCAGGCTGAGTCTAATTTACTGAAATGGCTATATCTGAATCTGCAAACTGATAAAATATTTTTGGTAAAGGATGTGCAGTGAAATATCTTTTAATTCCTGATTCACTGTCTCATGGCCTAAATATTTGCCTTAACAGCATTTAGTCCTGCTGTGAATAATTTATATGATATATAATTTGCATATGTGAAACCTACTTTTGTAAATATTCAGAGGATTCTTGGCCTACCTTCACAAATTTAATGCCAAAATACTCATGGGAGATCAAAAGTCAAAATTTTTCCAAAATATATTGACATTTCTGAGTGATATAGCTGCCACACCAATCACAGAGGGATGGATCTTCATTTACTCAAACAGCTATAATTCAGAACTGCTTGGTGGATTTGAACAAAAGATGACAGAAAGGTTTACAATAAAGGTTTGAAGATATCTGCCAAGACTGAGGTATGTTCACCTGGAGTGGACAAAGTTACATTTAAAAAATTGTTAATCAGGATCAGTATATCTGATTAGCACATAAGAACAAGCGTATATTTTGTAACATAAGATGCTTGTGTAAAATTTTTATTTTATCTGATTCAGTGGGCCAAGCCATGAAAAATCCCTTTTGAATCATTTACCCATGCCCATACACATTTATGGTAATTGGCATAATATGCAAAACATATTTTTGTAAACTAATCCTAGGATTTATGGCCTATATAAAGATGGTAGAAAAATAGACAGGACTGGACTGGACTGGACTGAAAGAACACACACACAAACACACAAAACTGTACGTCCTCCATCCTCTTTACATTTTTTTTGCACATCCCTACATTACATTATGCTGCTACAAATATTTATTATACTGTACATATCTTATACTCTCTACTAGGCTGCTACTTATGTTTATACCTACAGCAACTTATATTGTACTCTCTTTGCACTATTGTCACTGGATTCACTTTCTAATAGAACTGTGTACTGGTCGGCGCTGCAGTGGGACTTACTGTGCCCATTGTCTATCTCAGTAGTCATTGTACTGTCTTGTGCTGTCTGCACATGTTTGGACCTGTGCACTTTATGTGTTAACTTATGTAGTCCCTTGTAGTTCTGTGTTGTACTCTGTGTTGTAAACCTTGAACTCTTTGCCATGTTCCTCAAAACATTCCTGAACAACATTCCTAAACAGTGTGGCAGGGCGCATCATCCTATGGAAAGAGGCCACTGCCATTATGGAACACTGTTGCCGTGAAGGGGCATCCTTGGTCTGCAATAATGTTTAGCTAGGTGGTACGTGTGAAACCAGGACCCAAGGTTTCCCAGTAGAACATTGCCCAGAGCATCACATTATGTCCTGTAAGTCGCAAGGTGGGGCCTTCATGGATTGGACAGGTTTGTCCAGCACATCCCACAGATGCTTGAACGGGGAATCTAGAGGTCATGTTTAGGTAGGTGGTACATGTCAAAGGACCCCAGGTTTCCCAGGAGAACATTGCCCAGAGTATCACACTGCCTCCACTGGCTTGCCTTCTTCCCAAAGTGCATCCTAGTGCCAACTCTTCCCCAGGTAAGTGAAGCACATTGGCCATTCACATGATTAAAAAAAAGTGATTAATCATATGAGGCCACCTTCTTCCATTGCTCCATGGTCCAGTTTTGATGCTCACTTGCCCATTGTACGCACTTTCAGCAGTGGACAGCATGGGCACTCTGACCAGTCTGCAACTGCTATGGTATTTGGACAAAGTGACATAATTGTAAATATAACCATAATTTTAATACTTGGATGAAAATCCTTTGCAGTCAATGACTGCCTGAAGACTGGTGCCCATGTTCTCAAAACACAAATTCTGAGTTTCCTCCCTGGAGATGCTTTGCCAGGCCTTCAATGCAGCCACCTTCAGTTGCTGCTTGTTTGTGGGTCTTTCTGCCTTCAGTCTTGTGTTCAGTATGTGAAAAGCATGCTCTATTGGGTTGAGATCAGGTGAATGACTTGGCCATTGAAAAATATTCCATTTCTTTGCCTTCAAAAAGTCGAGTTGCTTTCGCAGTATGTTTAGGGTCAATAACCACCTGCACTGTGAAGCGGCGTCCTATCAGTTTTGTAGGGAATCAGTTATGAGATTGAAGTGTAGACTTTCAGCTTTATTTTAAGAGCTTCCACAAAAATATGGCATTTATCATTTAGGAATTACAGGCATTTTCAACAAAGTACTTCCATTTTCAGGGGCTCAAAGGTATTTGGACAATTGACAGACAAGTAGTTAATTGACCAGGTGTGGTCCATTCCCTGGTTACTTCAAAGCAAATGAAGCAGATAAAAGGTCTGGAGTTGGTATTAGGTTTTCAGTTGGCATTTTACAGCTGTTCAACTGGAGCTACCAATAGGAAGTCCAAGGAGATCTCAATGCAAGTGAAGGAGGCCATCATTAGGCTGAAAAAATGACCTAAATCTATAAGAGAGATAGCAAAAACCTTAGGTGTGGCCAAATCAACAGTTGGGTACATTCTTAAAAAGAAAGAAA
>CM074935.1:9120762-9133066 GCA_037576815.1 Pangasius larnaudii
CAAGAGACACCTTCATGAATGTAAATACAGAGGGTTTACAGCAAGGTGCAAACCACTGGTAACATTCAAGAACAGGAACGCCAGATTAGACTTTGCAAGAAAACATCTAAAAAAGCCTCCCAAGTTCTGGAATAAGATTCTTGGACTGATGAAACCAAGATTAACTTGTACCAGAATGATGGGTAAGAAAAATGTATGGCGAAAGAAAGGAACAGCTCATGGTCCAAAGTATACCACATCAAACATGTCAAACATGTCAAACATGCTGGAGGAGGTGTTATGGCAAGGGCATGTATGGCTGCCAATGGAACAGGCTCAGTGGTGTTTATTGATAGAAGTAGCAAGATGAAGGTGCATAGGGCTATATATAGGCTCTGTTCACATTCAGCCAAATGCTACAAAACTGTTAGGACACCGCTTCACAGGGCAGGTGGATAATAACCCAAAACATACTGCGAATTTGCTTATTTGCTTATTTGTTCATGTGTTTGTTCACCTCCTTAATTATTATTGATGTTATCAATATTACTGTTATTACGGAGGCTGCTGCTGTGCCTAGCATTGTTAACACTGTTATCATGATATGTAATTATTATTAGCCTATTGTTCTAATTTTTTTTGTTCCCTTGTTTAAATATTGATTGATGCCTTAAGGCTCATTAAGCAAATCTTTTGACCTGGCATTGTACCTCTGGTGTGCTGCGGTGGGATTGGCCCCCTTGGAAGGGAGCCCAGGATGCCCACGCCTTGCCCCCCCTTGATCCTCTGCCCTGGCTGGACCAACTCCATTTTGCACAACTCGCTTCTTTTAATGCATCACATTAGTCAAGTACTGAAATTTATGCTGTGAATCTCCTGTTCTATCACATCCCAAAGGTGCTCAATTGGTCAGTTCCGGTGACTGGGGAGGCCACTGAAGAACACTGAACTCTTTGTCATGTTCATGAAACTAGTTTGAGAAGACTTTTGCTTTGTGACATGGTGGAAATAGGATGGGTCAATTGTGGCCATGAAGAGATAAAATTTTTAGTTTGGCTGATGAATGTTGCTTTAAATAAAATCTTTGCAATGTGACAGGAGCTTGGGTGCTGCAAGCTCTCAGATTCAGAATCAGTGATTTCAGCTAAGCAAACTGCTCATCCAAGAGTGCATTTTAAGAAATTCAGTCATGCCATCTTTGCTGCTCATCAATCTGGGAAGGGTTATAAGGCCATCTCCAAACTATTTGAAATTCTCCATTCTACAGTGAAAAGAATTATTTACAAATGGAGAGCCTTTAAGTCAGTTGCCATTCTTCCAAGGAGTGGGTGTCCCAACAAATTCGGAACAAGGTCATACCGATTAATGCTCAGAGATTTAAAGACAAACCCAAGTAAGTACATTAAATGTTTATGTTCATGACAACGCAATCAGAAAAAGACTGAACAAATATGGCTTTCATGGAAGAGTGGCTAGGAAAAAGCCCTTTCTCTCCAAAAACAATATGGCAGCAGAACTTAGGTTTGCAAAATTGCATCTGAACAAACCACAAAAGATATGGAACAATATCCTTTGGACTGATGAGACCAAGGTGGAGATGTGTGGTCATCACGCACAGTGCCATATTTGGTGAAAACTAAACACAGTGTATCACCACAAACAGCTCAAAGTATGGTGTTGATTTGGGCTTGTTTTGCAGCCACAGGACCTGGGAAACCTCCAGTCACTGAGACAAAGATGAACTCCACTTTATACCAGAATATTCTTGAGAGAAATGTAAGGCCATCAATCCAACAGCTCAAGCTGGGCTGAAATTGGGTCATTCAACAAGACAATGATCCCAAGCACACCAGCAAATCAACATCTGAATAGCTAAATAAGAAAAAAGTCATGGTGTTGGAATGGCCAAGTCCAAGTCCAGACCTCAACCCCATTGAGGTGGGATCTTAAAAGAACTGTGCATAAACAAATGAACTGAAGAAATATTTTAAAGAAGTGTGGGCCAACTTTTTTCTAAAACGATGTGAGAGACTGATACACTCCTACAGAACACTTACTTCAAGTTACTGTTGCTATAGGTGGCTCTACATGTTGCAGGATGTACTTATTTTTTCCCCCACCTGGTTTCTGAATGTTGTTTTAGGTTTACTTTTTGGAAAATATGACAACATATTGAAATCTGCTGTGTTTTTGTTTTTGGTCACCTGAGGTTAATTGCTTGTTTATAGAAGTTGACGAGGACCAAACAATTGTTATGTAGGCCCTCCTGAACTGAAGGAGGATGTACTTCCTTAACCATTACTGTATGCCCCAAATTATGTAAACATGAATGTAAATGTCTTTTCATATTGTAATATGATCAGGGTGTCCTTGGGTCCTTAAAAAGTCTTAATTTGTCTGAAATTTCATTACAAATTTAAGGCCCTAATTATGCTTAAACTGTCTAGAATTGGAAATTGCATGGTCTTAAATTTCATGCTTCAGACATCTATCTTTTAATTAACTTTGTCTTGTGTTATTTATGTAAAAAACACCTGACATCACATCTCACACACATTATGGGTCGGTCACTTACACAACACAGGGACATGCATCAAGCTAACATTAGCATGCACAAGCACTGTTGACATGGGTAAATGTAAATTTAACCCAAAGTAGCTGGAAAACAGCTAATACTTACAGTATGCTGGCTAAGACCAGTGTGCACACTGTGCCTAGTTACAGTTAAACTTTGTACAGTGGGAATCAATGCAGTTGTATCATGCATATGCAGAGCAGGCGGCACAGAAGCTATGGTAAAGCTAGTCAGTTTTCTATTGCTGACTTTTGCTCACCAGTTTACACAGACAGACCTACTTTGACTTCTGCCACTGCCCCGAGGGAACATTCACTGCTGTCAATTGTCATCATCAGCAGCAGCATCTGGCATTTGTTCTACGCCATTTGTGGTTCAACGCCAACACTAAGCGCACAGGTAATTTGGGGTTTAGAATGGTGACAAACCACTTCTTGGACAGATCCAAGAATCAATGATGTATATAAAGCAATGTTCCCAGATTCTGAATTAGTACAGATGTTTCCATTCAGAAGGGATAAGACAGCATATATGGAAAGGTTTCATTTTGCTCCATACATTAAAATAGAGCTTAACCCGAAAGTTAATTGTAGCAAATTTGTAGTGATGTTTGACGAGAGCCTAAATCAACCTCAAAAACAAAACACAACTGGATGTTCACATGTGTTACTGGATTGAACACGGTATTATGGGTGACAGTGCATGTGCATTTCTATACAAAATTTCAATTTGGCCAAGTATATTTGTTAAAAACGTATAACCTTATGCTTTCTCTGATCAGTAAAAGTAACTGCACTAATATTAATAACATTTTTGCTGCTTTCCCAAGTTTGCTGTAAAATGAAGATTATTACTGTTGCTTAAGTTGATTTGATTGCCAGTGGAGGGGATATTTTCTGATGTGCATTCATAGGAGTGTGTTGTCAATCTCCATGAATGGAAACCTTCATCAGCAGGAACAGGCAAAAAAATTTGGTGGAATTTAAGGGCAGGGTTTCTGCTTAGAGAAAACAGACACTTTTTAAACACACAAATAGCATGTATAATTAAGTAATATTGCACAAGCAGAGTGCTGTTGTATTAATAACAGTATGGCTGTGATTCAACCACAGGCACAAGGCCACAGGTAATCACAGATAATCATAGCTGCGCTGATATTCAGTACAACAGCACGACTGCGAGTGTGAGCTTTTATACAACAGTTCTATTAAGAAATTAATATTGAGTAACTGACATTTTAGACACAATAATGGCGAATAAAACGAAGTGGAGTACCCTGATGTACAGGTCCAAAATGGCAAAGTTGCAGTATTTTATAGGTTTCTCTGAGGAACAGCTTATTTCATGCAATACTTCAAAACAGCTGTTATATGAAGATGGCATAGCTGATTTTGAAAAGTGACAACCCCAAGATTCAGTTAAACTTTTAACAGTTAAACTCACCATGCTCCTCTGTGTGTGACTTGGGGTGAATTGGTCAAGTCAAGTCAAGTGGAGTTTATTGTCATTTCAGCCATATACAAGTACATAGTGAACCGAAACAATGTTTCTCCAGGACCAAGGTGCTACATAAGACAACCACAGAACAACACAGAACTACAGGGACTACATAAATTATACGTAAAGTGCATTTGTGCAAACATGTGCAGACAGCACAAGACAGAACAAGACAGTACAATGACTACAACGCCGACCAGTACGCAGTTCTGTTTAAAAGTGACCTGGTGACAATAGTGCAAATATTACAGAGTTTGATATATGGCAGTATGTCTATTCTATTTACTAATTCAATTTTATTTATATAGTGCTTTTAACAATGGATATTGTCACAAATCAGCTTCACAAATAAACCAGATATACACTCACTGGCCACTTTATTAGAAACAACTGCTCATTTATTAAGTTATCCAATTAGCCAATCATGTGGCAGCAGCACAGTGCATAAAATCATGCAGACACAGGCCAAAAGCTTCAGTTGATGTTCGTATTAACAGACTGACCAAAACTGGAGTTAAAGTTTAGGGGGGAAAAAATCACCTGGTCTTTTTCCAGTCTTCAACTGTCCAGTTTCAGTGAGCCTGTGCCCATGATAGCCTCAGATTCTGTTCTTGGCTGACAGGAGTGGAACTTGATGTGGTGGTTATTTGAGTTACTGTAGACTTCCTGTCAGCTCAGACCAGTCTGGTCATTCTTCTCTGATCTATCTCTTCAACAAGGTGTTTCAGCCTGCAGACCCTCCACACACAAGACCATTCTGTGTAAACTCTAGAGACTGTTGTGTGTGAAAATCCCTGGAGATCAGCAGTTTCTGAAATACTTAAACAGAGAGTCACAGAGATCATGTTTATCCCATTCTGATGTTTGATGACTTGACCTCTATCTGCATGAGTTTATACATTGTGCTGCTGCCACATGATGAGCATAAATGAGCAGATGTTCTTATTAAAGTGGACAGTGAGTGTAGATGTAGATTTAAGTTTATCCCTAATGAGCAAGCCAGAGATTGATAGTTTCTTCCCTGAGAAGATGAAGAAGAAACCTTGAGAGGTGCTAGATTCAAAAGGGAACCCTTCTGGGTGACACTGGATAGTGAGATTATAAATCATTATTCATGTATCCTCTCCTGGCGAATTGGCAAATGTTCCCGACATTCCAGAACTTATTTGCTATGGTTCTGATAGTCAATGAGACATTCTCATTACATTTGGACAAACAGGCCAAGGCCACAACAGCATTTTTGGAGTTGAGGAGCAACTTAAATTTTTTTTTTAATAAATCTTTTAAGGATGACAATTTGTTTTACACTTTCTGAGAATTTTTCACAAGTTTTTTAGTTTCTCCAGCTGTTTGAGTGGAAAATGTATTTTTCTTTTTACCATGTACAAGGATGTCACTAATCAGCAAATTGACTATATTTGTGAATACTCTTGGAAAATAAAGTTACTTGTCATTCCTGACTCACCGTTATCTTGGGAGTGAGTCGAGTCTGACATGGAACTGCTCTCTGATTTAACTGTTTCCTCTGCAAATATAAAATAATCAAATCTGAATTTAAGAACAAAAAGGTTAGATTAGATTAGGTTAGATCAGAAATACTGGCAAAGCATGGCACCACAAAAACAACCAGACTGTGTATATCTTAAACATTATTTCCCATCATATACAGTACAGTCAGGCCCATAAATATTTGGACATTGACAAACTTATTGTTATTTTAGCTGTCAACTACAGGATAATGGGGTTGAAATTAATTCATGAATATAAGATCAAATGCAAGCTTTCAGCTTTAATTTAAAGGTATTTACATCAAAATTGGATGAATGGCATATACAGTCTCCTCCTACAGTATTGGCAAGGCCAATTCTAGCGTATTTGCTATATACAAAAGGCATGTCCGTTTGAGATCAAAAGATGAATATGAGAAGATATATGAGAATTTCAGCTTTCATTTCCTGATATTTACATCTGTGTTAAACAACTTAGAACATGGCACATTTGTTCTCAGACCACTAAATTTGGTTGCATATCGCTTGCTTGCAATAAATGCATCAAGCCAGCAACCCACTGGCATCATTTCATTTGTTTTGGGGGGTGTGATGGCGGGCTGACAGCCCGCGCACAGAAGACATCTAATGCTCTTCGCACAGCTGATGGCGCGGTGCTGAAAAGACAGTGCCATTTCAGCACCTCATTGTTTTGGACAGCCAGAGTCTGCGTGGCTGTGGGGCGGAGCAACTAGATGCCACACCTGGCAGCCAATGAGTGGCATGGCTCCAATTCACTCTCCGGGAGAAGAAGAGGAGCTATAAAAGGGCAGTGGTAGCTCAGTGGTTAAGACAATGGACTACTGATCGGAAGGTCATGAGTTCGATCCCCAGCACCGCCAAGCTGCCACTGCTAGGCCCTTGAGCAAGGCCCTTAACCCTCAACTGCTCAGTTGTATAAATGAGATAAAATGTAAGTTGCTCTGGATAAGGGCGTCTGCCAAATATAAAAGGAGCTCGCAGCCACTCTCCAGCCAGAAAGGTAGGTAAAACTGATATCTTCACTAACGGTTGTCTTTCTCTCTCTCAGACGCTGTTATCAGTGAGGAAGATGAGCCGCTGCTTTTGCACACAACCACCCCCCTGCCTGAGAGCGTCTGCAGTGTCATTGCCATCTCCCCACTGTGCCACTACTGCCTGTTCACTGCGCCAAGCCCGAGACCTCACTACCTGCACAGAGTTTCACCAGATCCACTCTCCCTCTCTTCCTTTCCTCTCACCTCTCTCAAAAAGGAAATAAAGAGCATGTTCCCCCACATTCGCTGCCTCTTTTTGTGTGGTCAGCCCTCCACGGTCTTGCAGTGTCAGAGGGGGCTTCTCCCTTCAGTCTCCTGTTCAGGAGATGAAGAGGAGAATTGGCCTTGCCCTTCCAATTCTTTCAGAGGAGACTGTATGTGCCCCCTTTTTAAAGGACCAAAAGTAATTGGACACACTAACAATCATACATGAAATTGACTTTTTTTAATGCTTGGTCGCAAAGGCAGTCAACGACTACAGCCACTGACTGTTGTCAATGAAGTCTGGAACCCACAGACATCACCAGACCCTGGGTTTCTTCCCTGGTGATGTTCTGCCAGGCCCTTACTGCAGCCATCTTCAGTACCTGATTATTCTTGGGGTGTTTTGTCTTCAGTGTGGTGAAATGCGTACTCAGTTGGATTCAGGTTAAGTGACTGACTTGGCAATTGCAGAACATTCCAACTTTTTGCCTTAATAAAGTTGCTTTTTAAGTATACTTCAGGTCATTGTCCATCTGCACTATGAAGTGCCACTCAATTTTCAAAGCATTTGACTGAATCTGGACAGATAATATAGCCACAAGAAAACATTGTCTGATCACTTAAAAAAGGAAAATGGGTGGGTATAGCCCACCAATAAATACAAGGAAACCAGTTCCATTGGCAGCCATGCGTGTCCACACCATATAAGATAAGGTGGTATGCTTCAAATTATGAGCAGTTCTTTCCATTTACATTTATGGCATTTGGCAGATGCCTTATCCAGGGGACTTACATTTATCTCATTTTATACAACTGAGCAGTTGAGGGTTAAGGGCCTTGCTCAAGGGCCCACCAGTGGTAGCTTTCCCTTCTCCATACTCTTCTCTTCCCATCAGGGTCGGAGTGCGACTGATTTTCAGCCTGAGAATGTCATCTGAGCAGCCCATGGCCCCATATGCAGCCCTACACTCACTTGATGACTATTTATTTTCAAACTCTTTTGACTATTTATTTTCAAAGACATTGCACAGTAGGCACCAACTACAACACAAATTAAATAAATATATGCAAAAAAATTAAGATGCCTAAAGTAAATATTAATACACTTACAAATAGCTTAAATGGTGAACAATGAATGAACTAGGCTAATGAATATCAAGTGAAAACAGAAAACATGCAGGATTTGCAGGATTTCTGAACATAGGCTGTATTAATATCTTTGTGATCATATGTTAATCTTATGTAAGTTAATCTTATGTAAGTCTCATCTGTCCGAAGGATGTTGTTCAAGAACTGTCCAGGCTATTTAAATGTTTTTGGCAAACGCTAAACTGCTCTTCCTGTTTTTGAGGCTTATTATGATAAGCCCTCTCTATCAACTCAGATGAAGTCTGCTCTTGATTGTTTGCTTTGACACAGATACACCTACCTCCTGGAGGATGTTCTTAATCTGGCCACTTGCTGTGAAGGGTTTTTTCTTCACCAAGGAAAGAATTCTTCTGTCATCCACCACAGTTGCTTTCCATAGTCTGGTCTTTTGGTGTTCCAGATGCCACAAATCAACTCTGGACCTTTAATCTGCTTACTTGTAAGTGAAATAATGAGGGAATAACACACACCTGGCCATGGAACAACTGAGTAGCCAATTGTGCAATTACATTTAGTCCCTTTAAAAGGGTGGATCACAAAGTTCTGTAATTCCTACACCATTCGTTAGATTTGGATGTACATATACTCAAAATGAAGCTGAAAGCACTTTGAACAATATATTTGTCAATGTCCAAAAATTTATGGACCTGACTGCATGTCCACACATATACAAACCCATTTCTGAGTGAAGAGCAGTGTAAGCTAAATTAATTTATACATTTCCTAATATATACTGCTCAAAAATAATTAAGGGAACACTTAAATCACCCATTGGATTTCAATGAACGAAATATTCAAGTTGAAAATCTTTATTTATATTCAGTGTGTAATTTGTTGAGAACAAATTGATGTCACAGTGGTCAATCGAAGCCAAAGTCATCAGCACACTGAGGGCTGGATTCAAAATCACACTGAAAATCAAAGTAAAAAATTTAAATTACAGTCTGATCCAACTTGCATGAATTTCATCACGGCAACTCATTATGTAAGTCAGTAGTGTGTGTGGCCCCCACATGCCTTTATGCACTCCCGACAACGCCTTGGCATGCGCCAATGAGATGGCGATTGCTGTCCTGGAAGATCTGCTCCCAGACCTGGAGCAGGGCATCAGTGACTTCCTGGACAGTCTGTGGTGCTACTTAGCAGCTTCGGACGCTCCAATACATAATGGCCCAGAGGTTCTCAATTGGATTCAGATCTGGAGAATGTGAGGGCCAGTCAATGGCATCAATGCCTTCGTCATCCAGAAACTGCCTACACACTCTGGCCACATGAGGCCGGGCACTGTCATGCACCAGGAGAAACCTGGTGTTCTGTTCTGACGTTAGCTCTGAGGATTTCATCCCGGTACCTAACAGCAGTAATGGTGGTGTTCGCTAGCATGTGGAGGTCTGTGCAACCCTCCAAGGATATTCCTCCCCAGACAATCACTGACCCACAGCCAAACCATTCATGCTGGATGATGTTGCAGGAAGCATAACGTTCCCCACAGCATCTCCAGACTTTTTCACGTCTGTCACATATGCTCAGTGGGAACCTGCTCTCATCTGTGGAGAAAAAAGGGCAGCAGTGGCGGACCTGCCAATTCTGGTGTTCTCTGGCAAATGCCAATCGAGCTGCATGGTGCTGGGCTGTGAGCACAGGTCTCACTAGAGGACATCAGGCCCTCATGCCACCCTCGTGGAGTCTGTTTGTGACAGTCTGGTCCTGCTGGATTATTGCCCTTCTACAGCCCTGTCCAGCTCTCCTTGTGTAATGGCCCATCTCCCGGTATCTCCTCAATGCTCTTGAAACTGTGCTGGGAGACACACCAAACCTCCTTGCGATGGCACATATGGATGTGCCATCCTGGAGGAGCTGGACTACCCGTGCAACCTGATTGGGATTCAGGTACTGACTCAACAAGTAGTGTTGCAACAAGTAGTGACGAGGACCCTAACAAAACACAAAACTAGACACAAATCAGTCAGGAAGGATAAAGAGAGAGCAATTGTCTGTGTCCACCACCTGCAATCCATTCCCTTTTTGGGGGTTATCTTGCTGTTGCCTCTCCAGTGCACCTGTTGTCACTTTCATTTGCACCAAAGCAGGTGAAACTGATTCATGCTCACTTATATTTCCTAACTAGACAGACTGATATCCCCGAAGTTTAACTGACTTGGTGTTATACTGTAAAGATTAAGTGTTCCCTTATTTTCTTTGAGCAGTGTAAATTCTAGATGTGCAATTTTTATTAAATGTAAATATTCAATCCATGCACTAGATACTATTACAGTGGATGCCAAAACTGTAACTTCTCAAGTCTGATCTTGACTTATATCTCTTTTATGTAGATGCATCACCTGTGTGACATCCACGGTGAACAGTCCTCTTGTTATGTAAAGTGTTTTTGTCTGACTCGATGCTTTGAAGGAGGGCACCACTGAACCCAGTCTTCTTCTGTCGTTGCTGGCCCAGGTTATCCTGCACACAATTAAAGTTACCCAGACACCATAAAATTTCATGTATCGAATAATAAATGCTTTATGTGGTGGGTTCAGAAAAATGCAATTTAGCATTACATTTGGGCCCTACTCACGCTGCTTTTACAAATAAAGTATTTGCCTGTACATACTCCCACAGACATAATTTGTAAACAGTCTACTTCTGCTTAACATGACCAGACACTATTACAGCAAAGCAAAATACAAGCAGAATACAAGTGTAACATCTTGCCTAGACGTTTCCTGTTGCTCTAGACTGCTAGAGGGCACCCTCCCCTGAATTTTGAATCACTTCTTCACTTGCTTCACTCATTTCCTGTTTGTCACACACACAAAAAACACATGGACCATTGTACCCACATAAAGCCTTGCAGTTCGCCAGTCAAGCTTGTGAATTCTGTTTGCAATCTTGTCAAAGCCATGTATATCTTGGACAGCTATTTTGTGTATGACCTTGTTCATCTTTTCTCTGCCTTTTTCCTTGCCTAATTTTTTTTTATATGACCCCTGATTTTTTGACTACACTTTGGACTGTGTTTTGGAATTGTGTGTCATATCAAGATTTTTGGTGCCAACCCTGTTTTGACCTTACCTGATCTGATAATAAACTTCCTGAAAATGGAATCTTACTCTGTCTCAGTGGGCCCTGTGTTACAGAGGCTTCACCTAACACAGAGGGTCTAGAAGTGCACCCATAATGCATTCCTCTCGCTCGTCCAGAAAATTATGATGGTTCACCTGGCAACCTCTCTCATAATGAAAAAGGCCATCAAAGATGAGTCAGGCTCTGCGTGTACTGTGGAAATAAAGGACACTTGCACTCTCAGGCCTGAAAACAAGAACCTATAACTGTTTAGCCGCACGCTTACACCTACGATTGAGCACAAACACATTACCTGTCAAGTTATCCTGGTGTTCTTTTGATTCTGGTGAGGCTGATAACTTTATTGCACACAGGCATATTCCATGTTCAAAACCTCTCTTTCATGATCACCAAGTCCCCATTGTTCTAGGCTCCCCTGGCTGTCTACCCATCACCCCCACATTTCCTGGAAACAAGGTGAGCTCACTGCCTGGAGTAAAGCCTCTTTTAACAGCTGTCCATCTCTCCAGTGCCACTCCACACACATTCAGCAAGTCCAGAGCTACACAACTACCACCACATTGACCCTGGGACTGTGCCATCGACCTCTCGGCAGGTACAATGCCCCCTAGGGGAGAAGCCTCTCTCACTCCCCATCACGGAGTACATTTCTGAAACTCTAGTACAAGGCTACATCTGCCCGTCCCATGAATAACCACTGTTCTCCTTTGTGGAGAAAAAAGATGGCAGGCTTCTACAATGGCATCATACATCAGCTTCAGCTGATGGTTTTCAGCTGCACTCAGATAGCTTCAAGAGTGGGGACATAATTCTCTACAAAGAGGCCAGATACAGGCTGGAGAAAGGGAATGAGACAGCAAAGAGAAAATACTCAAGATAAGCTCAGAAGCCACATTGCTGCTAATGACCCAACGTCATTCGGCAGGTCTCCAGGAGATTACCAACTACAAAGTGAGAAGAAATCCTCTTCTCCTGAATCACTGCCAACTCACCAACAATCTGAATGAGTTCTACTGTAGATCTGAAAATGCAATGGATACACTCTTGCCCTCCTCCCTCACCCTGTCTCTCCCCTGCTCATTGCACTATCGATGAGCAGGACATTTACAGGCCTGTCAAGTGACAAAAGGTGAGAAAAGCTTCAGGCCCAGATCTAGACTCCCATCCACCCTAAAATCAAATCAAATCAAATCAATTTTATTTGTATAGCGCTTTTTACAATGTCATTGTCTCAAAGCAGCTTTACACAA
>CM074935.1:9159009-9185379 GCA_037576815.1 Pangasius larnaudii
CTGATTTGGATGTAAATACCCTCAAATTAAAGCTGACAGTCTGCAGTTAAAGAACATCTTGTTCGTTTCATTTGAAATCCATTGTGGTGGTGTATAGAGCCAAAAATTAGAATTGTGTCGATGTCCCAATATTTATGGACCTGACTGTATATACACAGCAACTATGGGGCCAAGCACAACAGAGGCAAAATAAGGAGCTAAGCAAGCATCAGAGCATGGTCATGATTTTACATATAAAGTTTCTGTGCAATAGGCAGTAGTGTTGCCAAGATATTGCATAAAACACTATGCAGTATTTGACAAAGTATTATATGGGAACAGTCTGAGATATCAAAGAGTTTTTTTCAACACAAAACTTACTGCTGGCATGGACTGAACATGATCCGAATCTGAATTTGGTGAAAATCAGACGAACGGTCCAAAAACCAAAAAATGTTTTTTACATATCTGTTGAGCACTCGTTGGCGTTGTTCCAAAACCGTGCAGGTACCCTCAAATCATGATGGCTATGGTCATGATGACGTATACTACTTTGGTCTGAATATGCTAAAGCGTTACGGATATATAGCCTCACGTCCATTTCAGCATGCTCATAGTCAAATTCATTTACGCATTACTTGAGAACGGTTTGACCACTCAACTGGAATTTGAGAACTTTTTGTCAGCATGGTCTGAAGATGATCTAGGAGTCTAGGAGGAGTTCAAAAAAGTTGATTTTTCAGGAAATTCAAATTGGCAGACAGAAAGTTCAGCCGACCAAGTTTGGTCTGAATATGCTAAAGTGTTACGGAGATAAAGCCTTGCTTCTTTTGCGCATTATTTGAGAACAGTTTCACTGTTGATCAAGTTGAATTCCATAACTTTTTGTTGGCATTATCTGACAATGATCTGATTCGCTTTTCATGAAAATCAGACGAACGGTCTAGGAGGAGTTCGAAAAAATAGGTTTTCAAAGCATTTCAAAATGGCAGACAAGAAGTTGAGTCACCATGGCATAATTGGTTTCATTGTTCTCGACATGACCCAAGGAATCTAACAAGACAATTCTCATGACAATAGGCAAAAGTAGCCAAAAGCTATTAGCATTTTAAAATTTATAAAATAATTAAAATTTAAAATGGACCTGTTGGTGGTGCTAGGGGACTTGAAATAGCAACTCCAAATTTGCTATGGTAACATTTCAGACTGTCCTCTAAATAATAATAATTAAAGCTGCAAGCAGCATTTTTGGGGGCCAAGCACCCAGACTCAGTGAGCCACACATTCACAGACATGCTACAATTGTTGCCTAAGCAATCACAGGAAAGTAGAGCCATAACTTTAGGCAAAGGTATTCAAGAGTGATTTGTAGTTTCACTCGTGATGTGTATGTTTTGACCATGGACAGTGGTGGAATTCTCTGACCGCGGGGTGCCATTGCTGCAGCATTGTTTGACAGATGTCAAGATGATATGAGCCAAATTTGGTGAAGAATGGACTAAATTTGGAGGAGAAGTAGCAAAAATTACCCTCCCAATCAGTGTGCCAAATTTCACAACTTTTTACCAGACAGTTCTATGGGCTGCCATAGACACCCTAGCCAGAAGAAGAAGAAGAAGAAGAAAACATAGAATAACAACAGAGTGCCTACTGCTTTTTTTTTTTTTTACATATCTGATGAGCATTAGGTGTGCAGGTACCCTCAAGTCATGATGGCTATGACATATATTAAGTTTGGTCTGAATACGCTAAAGCGTTCAAAATGTAGGTTGTTGAAAATTGGACGAACGGTCTAAGAGGAGTTCAAAAAAGTAGATTTTTTAGAAAATTCATGCATTTGAATTTTGTGCATTTCACTTGGCATGAGCCAAGGAATTAGAGGGAAAAATAATTTTGTTTCTAGCCCTTAAGGTTCAAAAGTTATTAGCATAAACATGAGTGCAACTTTGAGCGATTGGTGGCAGTAGAGATTTCGAGATGGAGACTTCAAACTTGGTGTAGTAACAGATCAGACTATCCTCTATCTGTGTGCAAAATTTCACAACTTTTTACCATACGATTCTATGGGCTGACAGACATCCATGGCGGAAGAAGAACAATAATTAGAACACTAACGAATACAAGTGGGATCTACGCCCCTTCAGGGCTTGACCCCTAATAATCTTAAGTAGGCTAAATAAAGAATAGATATAAATAAAATCATTGGATGTTAATCTGATAATATGCCTTACTTTAAAAATGCCTATATGAGAAGTCATTTGATGAGTAAAACGTTGTTTATATTAAAGCATGAACATGTGATCTATGCATGTATGTTTAAATTCATTGTGCAATCACTGCTGTGTTTATGCAGATTTATTATACAGTTAATATGGCTGGACACCACATCACCAATTAACCACTGAATGGTCTCTCTCTAGAGTAACTGAGTGAATTTTTGGTCTCTTTCGAACCGCCACACATGCTTTGATCAAAAGATGCTTTTTTTATTATTAGTACCTAGAATAATGAAGTCTAATTTAGAACTGTCTTCCAATTTGTTTGGGACTCAGATGTAGCTTCAAGTCTAGTTTGAAAACCTCTTTGTTTAATCAAGCTTTTTTCTTAAGGGTTCATTGGCATAGAGAGTTCTGATAAACTGAGATCTTTTGATGCTGTCACCTCACATGTGCCAGCAGTGTAACTTATTTAGTGTAATAGATTCTTATTGCTACAGATAATATTTACTTGCATGAGAATTGCATACAGAAGTAATGTTATCAGATTTTTTTAAACATTAAATTTCTTACAATATTTAATGATTAATTAATGATTTATTAAATCATAACTTGGTTACATGTTCAAATTGCTTCTGCACAAAGCTAAAAAAAGATGAACATATTATAACTATATTATACAAATTTTTTGCTGTCTCTCACATTGAATCATTTATCTGTAATATACAAAACTTATCATCTGGCAGCTTTTTCCTGCATCATAAAAACCATGTTTTGCTTTCTGTAGTTCATGCGCTTTGCATTCTGAAATCTCTGCCCTGAGAAGTATTGGAACGTTGAAATCACGAAAATGAAGGACAAAGCACAACAGGCGTTTAAACCCATAGTGTTACAGATAAAAATTTGTGACTTCATTACACAGTAGTGTCATTTGTAAAACCAACACTGTAACATGTCTTTGCTGGATAAAAGACAGAAGACTTTTTTTAAAAACCCAGATTGACCCAAACCACTAGCATATCATTAGGCAAGATACAGTGGAATGTTTTCTTGGTGAAAGAAGAACAAAAATGCTAACATGAACATGCCCTTACCCTAACAGCAATTTAAGCCCACTCAACACAGCCTATTTTCTAGAAATGACTGCAGGTCAACACAGTTTCCACGAAAGAAAAACAGTTTTGTTTTCACTGCATCAAATAATTCTTTGAGCCCAATTGCACAAAATTAACCAAACACAAATGGTCTTATTTGCCTGGTCTCTTTGGATGATCCAAACTACTCTGTGGGAAACAGTGCCACACAATTCATGCACATCCTCTGTAGTATTAGACAGTATTAGGCAGAAAGGGTAAATAAATAGTCATAATTAAAACAAATTAAATCATATGTACCACATTAGAAAATGCTACGAGTAATCAATACAGTATTATTTTGAATGGAATGGGCTTGGTAAGAACTTCCAAGGCTGTGCAGTCCACACTGCATGTGCATTCTGTGCAGCATAATGCCAGTAACATGATTCATTATCACTGGACACACTGACAATTCTTTAAGAAACACAGCATCAATTCTACTAACTAACAGGATGTTGAAATGTCAGTTGCTCCAGATTTAGATCCTGATGCTACTTCGACACTGATCTGAGTTGGCAAAAATGAGGTTAAGTGTCCTGTAGTCAACCAGTAATGTATGTTCAGTGTTTCTGTTGTGCACTCTTACACCTGGCACAGCACTGGGTCTCTGGCACCACAAGGAACTCACAGGTGGCTGCCCGGACCTGGACAATAGGCTCAGAGCCAAAAGAAGGCTCACTCTTAAAGCCTCGGCACACAGAGTAACGCTCGAGGTCTTCCAGCAGGGTGGCAACCTGCGCCACTGAGGTGAGTCGGGATGGGTGAGCATGATACAGCCAGTGTGTAGGCAGCAGAGGCTGTCCCTGAACACTGATGTGGTAACGAAAGCTTGGTTCAATCTGCACCGTTGTGTCCGCCATGGCTGAGAGCTTGGAACACTGAAGGAGCTGCAGACGGGGGCCCTCAGCCAGCACAGCACACCAAAGCACAGGCAGTGGAGCATCGCGCAGGGATGCCAAGAGCTCCAGCAGCTCCAAGTCCAGGCCATCATCAGCAGCATTGTCACCCCCCAGGCTAAAGATTTGTGTGATCTGCAAAAAAAAAAGTTTATTACTGGATAGGTAATACAAGGGTGAATCAAATAAGTGTTGTCTGCATAATCTCCATTCCATCCAGTGCCAGTGCTTAACGAGTGTTTGGAATCCTCTAGAAAAAAAATTTGATTCAATTCTAACTTATGTTGCACTTTTAGGGTTTTCATTTGTCAACTCATTCAAACCAACACTGTTGTGTCTGCAGGAACTCTTGCCTTTGATATATACAATCACCATAAGGGAAGGGGGAATACATAAGCTGGTAAAAATGCCATTTGGCTTACAGTAGATAAAATATATTTTTGGCACAAAAATATGGAGGTAATTATTTTGCACAGCTTGATAACTTGTAACATAAAATTTGTAATTGTATTTTCGCTGTGAGAACTTGTATTTTTTATGTTAAATTTTAAAACAAAATATGTACTAGTATTATCAACTGTATTTTAAATTTGAAGTCACAGACAAAAAAAAAGCTCAAATGTGTGAACAAGCACTAAGATGCATACAAATACATTTATTTGTACATGAATTCATTTTTTGATATTATAACCTCTAGCATGACATCACATCAAAACTTTTGATCAGTCACCCGATAGCCAGAGTAAAATGAAGTGGATCACTGAATCTGATTCTTTGGAGCTACTTGTCCAGAAGCTCTTGTAAATATTGATGGCTGCATGAATTCCACCAAGTATCAGGGCATTTATGACTAAATCTGATTGGCTCTTCCAATTAGTTAAGACTTTGCAGTAGACTGATTTTAACACAATGTCCCCAGACGTAAATCCTAATTTAGTGCAGAAAGGCCTATTTGCACTAGTCATCCAAGTCCCACTGAAAGTTTGAAATATAGACAGAAATCCACATGCATACACCTAAATAAGCTTTGTGAGTTATGTGCTCACCGTTGGCTCCATTTCATCCTCATCTGACTCCTCTGCATGTTGTTCAGTTGCTGGGGGGCGTCGCCACTTCCTATCATTTACTCTAGTCCACTCATCGCAAAACAGATGCAAAAGACGATCCTCAGAAAGTGCCTGGCTCTTCTCAATCTCTGCATTCTATAGAAATAAACATGATGCAGTTGCTTATTCTAAAGCAATAGGCCAATTACACTGTGCAGACAGAGATACCAGCTATTAACCAAACAGCCTGAAGAACTCATTAGTCACAAATTTACATGTCCAGTGATAACTGAAACATTCCAGATCCCAGATCAGAGAAAGCAATCAGATTTACTTTCTAGACGAATTGGCGACTTTGTAGTAGAGATGGCTCTGCTGACAGCAATGATTCACAGAAGCTGAGTCCATGCAACACAGAGGCTCATGCCCTTAATCAGATTCCTCCTAACAGTCTCGTGATGGGTCATGCTCCCTGTTCAGAGGAATTTGACAGAGTCCGTCTACGGCCACCTCCAGGAGAGTCTTTCTAGCTGATAATGACAATGATAGTTGAACCACCATGTTCAACTACAACCTCGGCAACATCTGTACATGAGTCAGAGTTTGTCTCTAAATTGACAGACACTTTGGGAGATTGCAAGTTCGAATCCGGAGGATGCCAATGCCATCCATGGCTGGGAGCCAAGGGAGCAAATTGGCTATGCTCTCTGGGTGGGAGTCATACACTCTCTCCCCTGTCAATTACAGCGACACTAGCCAATTGTGAGTATCTGTGAGCTCATTTATGCAAATAAGCTTTGTTCTGATTGTGTTACGCATCTCTGTGACATAGGTTAATAGCATTTCTAAAAGTTGGGGTCGGCTGGCTTAAAATGTGTCGGGGAAGCATGTTAGCCTTCACTTTCCCATATGGTAACAGTTATATGGTTGGGGAGAACTGTCTGGTGGGTGGGAACCAATCAAACTTTAAAAAAAAAAAAACAGTGGGACTGGATAGTGCTGTGCAACCCACTACATAAGTTGTGACACAACAGTGCAAGGATTTCATTGAGAGCTATAAAGACTTTAACCGGCACACATCTGAGCCATGTGTTGTGCACTCTAGCTATTATGTTGGATAACAGGCAATGTGAGCTGCGTCACATGCCTGCCTATGATGCCTTTATCGCATCGCTGGTGGTCTCATCAAAAGAAGCACTACATCCAAATGCAGTGTCCAGTGCCCAAGCACTGAATGCAGATGCCCTGGCGATGTTCTAGCAATAACATAATATTGCATTGTATGTGGCATGCACTGGTAATAGATTAGCTGTTTTACTGATAGCTAGGGAATGATTGATTCAATCTGCAGAAGCTAATCCCTCTCTCTGGGGGAGCTGATTGATATCATTCCTAGCATCAGCAGCCGTAGGACGGGATAAGGAGCCAATCTGGATTACTAAAGGCACCAGTTGTGGTTACCGCCACCCACTCTTCCAGGCTTGAACAAATCAACCCTGTGAAATCTGCCCTGTGTGTCAGGGTTTACCAGCAACTCTGGACACTTTTAGCTCACTGCAACTTGGATCCATGTTCCAACAGATGGGAGCTTGATGCCAAAATGCTGCTGTACCAAGAGAGAACTCTGGAGCCCTCTGATGATGCTCATCTTCTAGCTCGGTTCATGAAAGCAAGCACTCTTATATAAACTAGCCTATCACCATAGGTTATTCACTGTACTATTACTATTCACCATAACAATTCTTGAAATTGTTTTAGCTTTGAGAGGACCGAAGATGTCAATTCTTCTATTGAGATGTAGGCTATATGGAGCATTTGGGTCTCCTATCAAGCTACATTACTTCACAAGTGAGGATATGAAGCTAGTGGGTGCAAGTGTTGAGAATGCAGAAGATAGGGATAGGTGGAGAGTGATGATTCGCTGTGGCGACCCCTGAAGGGAAAAGCTGAAAGAAGAAGAAGATATTTCCTCATCCTCACGAAATTTGTTTCTGGTTATGCCACTGCCAGCATAACACACAACATGCTTCTGAATTGTTTTATGCAAGTGTGAGTTACAATCACCATCCAATTTAATAGGAACAACTGTACTCCTGCTCATTTATGTAGTTATCCAATCAGCTAATCATGTGGCAGATTTGCAGCACAATGCATAAAACGATGCAGATACTGGTCAAGAGCTTCAGTTAATGTTCACGTAAAACATCAAAATGGGGAAAGATGTGATCTCTGTGACTTTAATCCTGGCATGATTGATTGTACCAGATGGGGTGGTTTGAGTATTTAAGAAATAGCTGATCTCCTGGGATTTTCACACCCAATAGTGTTTACACTAACAGTCGAGTTTACACAGAATGATCTGAAAAACAAAAAACACTGAGTGAGTGACAGTTTTGTGGGTGGAAACATCTTGTTGATAAGAGAGGTCAGAGGAAAATGATGAGATAGGAATAGAAACACCTTGTTGATGAGACAGACCAGAGGAGAATGGCCAGACTGGTCTGAGCTGACAGGAAGTCTATAAGAACTCAATTAAGCAGTCTTTACAACCATGGTGCACAGAAAAGCATCTCAGAATGCACAACACATCAAACCTTGAGGTGGATAGGCTACAACAGCAGAAGACTACATCAGGTTAGACACATGTCAGCCAAGAACAAGAATCTGAGGCCAGCATGAGACGGACTCACCAAAACTGGACAGTTGAAGACTGGAAAAAGACCAACTGCCCATTTGGGGGAACCTGTGCCCATGGCAGCCTCAGTTTCCTGTTCTTAGCTAACAGGCATGGAACCTAATGTGGACTTCTGCGGCTTTGGACCAAACACCTCAAGGTTCAATGTTTTGTGCATGCTGTAAAGAGTGACTATTTGAGTTACCATGGCCATTTCCCCTGACCACTCTCTTCAACAAGGCTTTTCTGCCCACAGAACATTGCTTACTCAATGTTTGTTTTTCACACCATTCTGTGTAAACTCTAGAGACTGTTTTGTGAAAATCCCAGGAGACTGGCAGTTTATAGCATACTCAAACCGGTACATCTGGCACCAACAACCATGCCACAATCAAAATCAGAGATCACACTTTTTCTTCATTCTGATGTTTGATGTGAACATTAACTGAAGCTCTTGATCTGTATCTGCATGAGTCTTTTGCACTGCACTGCTGCCACATTTGGCTGATTAGATAACTGCATGAATGTGCTAGCGTACAGATTTTCCTAAAAAAATGAACGGCAAATGTACATAGAAGGATATGCAAACAGACTTGAAAACAAAGATTTCATTAAAATATTTCCTTTAATTTGCACCTCCAGCTTGTGTGTTGTTTAAACAGTCACTTTAATAACATGATATTTTTACACTAGGTTATTATACTGTGGAAATTCTTTTAACATCCTTAATCTAATGCACTTTTAATGGAAAAATATGAAACAGTTCGAAAGTATTGCAAAAGGAAAGCTGTTCTTCATGCTAACCGGTCAGAAGACACAAAACAAATCAAAAGCCTGAAAGCATTTTTTGTATAACTACAAAAAAATTGACACTATTATTTTTAAAATAGAATCTGAAGCTAAGGGTTATATGAAATCTGATAGTTGCTCTACAACTTAAGACATAACTTAGCACAATAATTTAGGAGATTCACTGAAAGTAAAATTGAGCATGTGCAAGTTTCACTAAGCTCTTTTAAGGACATTAAAAGAAACTCATTTTGTAATATGAGCACAGACTACGAGCTGAATTCATAGCCTTGTAGTCTGTATGTGCAACTCTAGCAGCCCCAACTCGGTTGATCATTGTATTTTTGTTAACAGAGGACACTGTACTTTACCCTTTTTCAGGTAAAGAGCTACATTCATCTGTATGATTGAGAGCTTTTATTAACCAAAATAAATGCACATGGAAATGACAGGTGTGAATCTGAGACTGGAGAAAAAGTTGTTTGGTTGCTGCTCATTGGGAACATAAGAATAGAGCCGACACACATAAAATGATGCAAAAAGAACATAGTGAATTACAAGAAATCCACACTGCTCAGTGGACTCTCCTCACATACCTGTCCATTGTAATCTGAGATGCAATGCTTGTCTCTCTCCACATAATGCACACCAACAACAGAACCTTTTTCTATTCTTTCCTTCTCGCATTCATTGTCAGAGAACTCGAAGTCCCACTTTTCCCTGTTCCGTCGCAGGACTTTATGAGTGTAGGCATAATGTGGTCTTGGTCTGCCAGGTGTAGTCCAGCCCTGAGGAATGTGGATTGTAGAATCAGCAAAAAATAAGAGCATCCCTGAAAAAGGATCAAAGTATCTACCATCTAGAAAAAAATCAATAATGAAGCACATTAAATAAAGCAATATACAGCATTACAAAAAACACAGAAAATTTGCGAAAAAAAAGAGTTATTAAATTTCCAGCATGAGATGGTTTACACACTTGCTGAGGGAGAAGCCCTACCTTAGCTTCTCTTTGACACTGACGCTGACGGCACTTCTGTCTTTTTTTATTGCTTCCACCAAATTTGGGTTTATCTATGCAGTAATCACAGGTTCCACAGTCTGCTTTGGCCACACAGCCTTTACATCGTCCACACGAGCGTCGAAACTTCCTCAGCAATCCCTGCAGAGGACATACGTACTAACGCAATGTAAGACCTTTACAAGCCTGCTTCAGAATTGAGCAGTGTAGATCTGTTTGTTTAAATCTGCAAAAGCAGACATTGGGCACACTGACCTCTTTCTGCGGCAATATTTTCTACCAAATTACAATATAAACTCACTTAAGGCTACAACCAGTGATCATACAAATAAAATTTGCCTAAATAAAAATTAAATTAACTTGAATGAAAAATAGCAGAGGAGTGTACAAAAGAAATTTGCTTTTGGTAGCAGTTAAAGTTTGCTTGTGAATAAAATACAGACTGGTAACTGTTAAATCTGATAATCCTGTGTTTGCAACTTTTTGCTCAGTCCCAATCCACACCTCTATTTCAAAATACATTTTATATTAATTACATAATACATTTCTATAATTCTATAAACCCTCTAACTATGTTGTTTTTTAAATAAATAAATAAATAATTGTTTAACATTCTGTGTGTTAAAAATATATTAACTCCATACACCTCTAATTATTTTATACTACATAGATTGTGCTTGGTGAAATGTGACTTCAGCTATTTTTTTTTGTTCATTCCGATTGTCTTCAGCAGTCATGAGGCAAAGGCCATGGTTAAAATAATGCAGGGGAAAGAAGGTGCATAATGACCAGTAGATCTATCTCTTACTTTTGGTGTCAATATCACACTCATAGTTCCTGAGAACAAGTATTAATAGCTTTTCAGGGCTTAAAAAAAACATACAATAAAATATCCCACAAGGTTCTATTTTAGGTTTCTTATGTCACAGGGCAGTGCAAGCACTTGGTGGAAAGCACCATCTGCCCTCTTCTGCATACATGAGCTCACAGATTGGTCAGCATCACTCTGATTGACAAAAAAACTGGTGAAAGGGCAAATGCTTTTCACTCAGGAGCCGATATTCAGCTAAGAAAAATGGAAGAATGCGTACAAGAGTGTTTTTAAATAACTAACGTTTTTATTTATTTTCTTTAGCCAAAGTGTCTTTGTTTTCAAGAATTGAAATACTACATCTGGTATTGGTATCAAAGTTAAAATCTTGGTATGGTAACAACCCTAACTATACTTCTCAGGAAATACCATTTTGTAACATGGATCATGATGGATCTTTCTCCACCATATAGATTACTCTGATGGCTGTGGGACAAGTAATACACAATCAATGACAATTCAGGGCATAGTTACTAAGCAAATAAGCAAAACTTTTGTCCATCAAAAAATGCTTGTCAATTGCTATCATGTTAACTTGGTTAGCTTTATACCACTAGCCATTTTATGCTTTAATTGTGATCATGCGCTTAGTTCTGTGTTTGTCAATCATGTGATCACTGATGACACAGTCTTTTTTCAGCAACATCAGAGCTTTCGAGGGTGATGACACCGCATATTTCTGATCTACTGTGTGATGTCTGTGTTTGAAAATCTTCCACCAATCCTAACCTGAATGTTTTAATGAAAAATCCTATGTGCTGTAGCTTAAAAAATGTATTCTCATCCTGGCCCCCATAAATAGATAACTAATCAGTCTGATGAGCATGCCTAAGTAAGTTTGAAAGAATACCATACATCGTAGAAAGTACAGACTAACTGTTCCCTGTTGAGCATACATCTTACCTCACTGTCGTTTTCTTCATAAAATGGTGACTGATCATCTGAGTCACTGTACTGTGGAACAAGACTTGATTATAGAACAAATTATGCATATATTTCTTTTGTTTATAATCAAAGTAAAGAACTGTCAATAATTAATGTCAATATCACCTGTGATTCCTTAAAGTCTGGCAGTGATGGCTGAAAAAGAATTGTAAAAGCCAACTTCAGTGATCCTCATACTATTACGTACAATGTACAAAAGGTATACATCTTTTTCCTAAAGTCTACATCTGTAGCAGAAGCCAGTTTTGTATTTCCAGCTGTAGCACAACTTGTATTTTCAGTCTTCATCAACTAGGGAATTGTGGGGTTTTTAATAGAAAATAATGTGATACAGCGATCAGAGGTTTTGCAAATTTTAGAGATGACCATTTAGCAAACTCCATTCCTCAGCTAGGTAGAAGATATGAGGTTATGGCTTTAATTTAACTAACATGGAAGAATGGTATTCACTATACTATATAGGCTTTTTTTTCTTTCAGTGAATACTATATAAATACCTGATTTCATACTTGCTAATATGATTATGCATTTTAATTTTACAGCCCAAAGTGCTTTTGATTAACAAAATTACCAGGCATCAGTATTCTGTATACTTGACTCTGTCCTGCTAATGAAACAGGGAACTAATAAACTTCAATTAATAATCATCTATGAAATAAAAGGGTGCTATTGTTGTTTAATCCATTTTAGAGAAAATAAACTGAATACCATGATGTAAATAGTATTGAATACCATGTTGTGGGGTAAAACTATTAGCCATGGCTACCTAAGCATCAATTCTGCCTACAAGTTCACAAGTTTATAACTTCAAATTTGAAAAAAATTATTAACTTAGCATACTCGATGAGCTATATCCAGAGGTGAATCGTACTAGTGCACCTGTGCAGGATGGCTTTTTAAGAAACTCGTCAATAGAAGCAGGACAACGCTAGAGAGGAAAGGTTTGCTTACCTTGGAGACCGTGTTAATAGTTTCTAATCCGTCTGCTCTCTGTAGAAAACAAGAACGTTTAAGTTTCACAGAGCAGCTTTCCACAAATTATTTTTAAATATTCAAAATCAATAGTGCTGCAATTATCAGTTAATTTATATGTAATTTATTACTAAAAAATTAAGTACTCCTTCAAAAAAAAAAAAAAAAAAAAAAACCCTATTCAGCTTTCATATCAATTAAAACTTGAAGTCAAGGTATTAACAGTACTATTAGAAAGGTCATACATACATGGACTACTGAACCACACTGTGTCAGAGGAAGCACATCATCCGCTCTCCTCTTGAAAAGAATGAGAGGAGAAGGTGAAAGAGAAGACCAGCAAAAAATACAATCTAAAAGACAATCATCAAACCTTTTCATCTATTTTTTCAGCAATCCTCATCACCTTGAGGGATGGACACAAGCACTTCCGCTTACGGCACCTAATAGGTCTTCGGTACTGAGGGTTCTGTTTTCCATTCCTGCAGCTGGCACAAACTCCACAGTCCTCAGTGAGCTGACATGCTCGACAAAACCCACAGGGAAGCCACTGAGAACAAAGTCAAAGGTTATATCTGCACCTTAAAAATACTTCTAACAAGTAGTATGCTAAGGACTTAGCATTACTTACTTTTCTAAATGTAATGTTGCGGTTATCTTTAGCTACACAAAGGGAGTGGGAGAAAAACAAAATGAATCCTAAACGTTAAAAAAAAACATGTATCAAACAATCACAGAGACTTTTTATAACAACTTTTTTGTGCTAACGTGCACTAGCATATGGAAGTATTTTACAAATCGACTATTAAGCACTTTTCTGGACAAAAATACTGTCATGTAAATAACTACTTGTTGTAACTACTTTTATAATTAACAACAAACATTTAGTTACTTACAGGCATTGCATGCTTTACTGCATTTTTCGCACATATTCTGTCCCTCTACACTTGTAAACGAGTTCCTACATCTTACACAGATGCTGAGACAAAAAAATGCAAAGAGAGAATCAAAGGTTTTGCACTGTTTCCCCCCCCCAATATTCCCAATCTAAAAACACAAACCACATATAATATGCTAGGGGTGTAAACCTCAGGCTTCCACACGATACAATATGATTTCAATTCATAAGGTAACAATTTGAAATTTGATTATACCACAATTTGATTTAGTAGCCTCCAATCGATATGTGAACAACTTTGTTCAGAATCTAGGATAGGCCTACTCTTAACTTGAAAATGATGATCACATAGAGCAAAACTATTTTAAAAGCATCAGAGTTAGGCTCAAATCAACTTGTCTAAAAAATTCATTATTTTTACACCCACATATGTTGTTTGTCCTTTTCTGACAATAACCAATTTATGACTGATGCATCAATTAATTTCAGTCATTGCCCTTTAAGTAGTCCAATCGTTACACTAAATTACACCAAACAACATAAGAAAACAAATACATGCATATGATCTGGAGGAAGAATACCCAAGACAGGAGTTAGACGGAATACAGGTAGGTTCATCTTCCAGGTTAGCAGGCACTTTTAAAGTCTGTGAAAGAAAGCCTGCATTAGAAGGGACATTCTGCCTTGTTGGAGCTGCTGGTTGAATTATGAGAGCTTGATTGTGGTTCTCATTAGATGTGCCAAGACTGGGAACATCCTTTTGAGTTGAGGAAGGACTTAGCCTCTGCTGAGCAAAGTGACTGAGGCTATATGGAGGGCCTGGGCTATAAGTCCTGTCATAAGCCTCTGCTGCCTCATTGTGAAAACTGGACTCTGAGGAGAAACCACAGTCAGCTGGGGAAGAGTGGTCCATCTTCCTCTTCTACATGGTAAATATAAAAAGAAGAGCAAGTAGTATTATTTTCAAATTAAAATCCAAGTGTCAAATCATCTGTACTACTTTAATGCATTACAAATATACTACTTAGATTAATCCACTATTCAATTATTAATAGTTTCATTAAAAGTTCTTTAATTTATTTCACAGATTATAATTAGAATTATCAAAGATGGATTTTCTGGGTTGATATTTTAAGTCAAATTTAAATTAATAATGTGCTATTATAGTCTTTTCACTATCCTGACACGCTGCGGTCATGAAGTTCAACAATAAAAATGGACAGATTTTCCTGTCCATCCAACTCCGCTAAACAAACTAACGTTGTGTCTCAAATTGCACATTTATGTTCTATTCTAGACTGTTAATGAGTACTAACACTAACTGGTTTTCTTTTTATAATTAGTGTTTGAATTAAAAAAAAAAAAAAACCTTCATACAGCCTTCAAACATACTTCAGACATTCAAAGTGTCTGCTTTGTGTACCACTCCTCTGGATTTTCTAGACTAGTAAATACTTTTAAATGTAAGGTCAGAGTTCCTGATTTGAATAATCACGACGATAGTGGAAAGTTTATTTATTTATTTATTTTTTAAATGAAATAAATAAACAAATAAATAAATAAATAAACACACAAAAAAAAAAAAAAAAAAAAAACTGCTTTAGCTCTGACGTGCCATCTAGTGAATGTCGCTTTTAAATTTTCTGGATGTACATGAGATGCGCAGTGAGCATGGGAATGCTTGCGTTGCCACTGCTTATACACATGCCAATCATGAAACAGACCCCCCTGCTTCATGTCGGGCTGCATCACACCACCCAGGTGTGGATTATTTTCCTATAACAACACTTCCCACTAGACTTTTAAGTCACTGCAAGGAATATTCCTTTGGTCTTTAGCCACTTACATTACACATCTGTATGTTACTAGCATAATAAAATGGTCAAATGTTACAGTAGTCCCAAATTGTAAATTTGGAATTAAAAAAAAAAGGAGAGGGGTGAAGGCTTGGGGTCGCAGAAAATTTGTAATGGTCATCTGGGATCGTTTACCCAAAGTTTGGGAACTCCTGACCTAATGTGTACTCTTACATTCTAGGACTTTATATTTCATATACATTTACACTGAAATTTTTTTTAAATGAAGTAGAAATGAAAACATAACATGTCCATTAACATAAACAGGTAACTAAAACTAACTAAAAATTTATGCTGGATTTACAAAAGTTTCGTAAGCGTTGATTTTCTTCGTATTCACGTGTGTATGTATACGGCACAATTTCTTTTGTCATAATTGAATTATTACTTTCATTTGTCTTAATTTATGGGTTTGTGTTGGCTCACTTTATTCATTTTTCATATTCTTTAATTAATGCAATAATATAAAATGAAGTGTTCTCGATGCTTTTCTTAGTCGCTGACCTAGTGAACTAGCATGAGAATGTATTTTTGAGGGACTCCAAAGCACTTCTGCAAGTTGTTCTGGATAAAACTGTCTGCTAAATGCTATAAACGTAATAAAAATAAGCCACTTAAATTCAACAGTATATTCCATATATAAAAGTGCAGTAATCCATGCAAGTTACATGATTTCAAGTCAATTAAGTAAAGGTTTAAAGTAAAGTTTAGTCTTCTCAGGCGTAAATTTACGCACACTCAGGAGCAGGACTAGATATGAAAGTTTTTCAGAACTTACCACGAATACCAAATTTCTTGTGTAAATGCACATACTAATGTTTTACACACAAATCCATTTGTATCCAGCTTGTTTAATGAGGCCCACTGTTAACAATAATGTGAATGAAGATTTTTTTTCATATAATACATTAGAGTATGTACATTACTGAAAAACAATTAAATATTTTGGGGGAAAAAGCCATTTTTGTTTAGCAAGTTGAATGTTAGCAGACTGGTTGTAAGATACATTTTAATTAATTGGTTGCCTCCATATTTTTAAGCCTGTTTTGGATCAAAATATATCTTCAGATTCAGTTTCCTCACCTTTATCCCTCTTTTCAGAGGTTCACCATCAAGAAATATCCCTGTTTTGAAGTCAAAGTTGGTAAGATCCACAGCATTCCCAATGGATTTGAGCAGTTCAATCTTACTTCTTACTCTTTCACCTTTAGGGCTTCAAAGGGACATTACTGGTTAACAGTAACACACTGATTTATAAAGGTAAACAGTGAAGAACACAGGATGGTTACCGGCAAATAAAATTGTCAAATATACCTTAAGTAGTAGACATCTCTCTGTCCCACACTCACACCAGAACGGCGCAGAACCACTTTGCGTTTCCAGCCCTCTCCCAGAACAGGACAATCCTCCCAGCCATCATCGGAGCCGAACCGCCACTTCCTTTTCCTTTTCCTTAAAAAGAATGGGCCTATATATTTATTTGCCATAAGCTGAACAGCTAACACAGCAATAATTCCACTTTACATTCATAATTTTTCTGTAATAGACAGCAAATTCATCTTTAACCAAAATGAACATACCCCACAGCACCACCACCTCCTCCTCCTCTTCCTCGGTAGTTTCTCTCACTCCCAGCTACACTGCCACTTCTCTCACTCTCTCCAGCCAGACTTTCCATCTCAGCGTCCCTGACCCCATCTATATCCCAGCTCTGTGCATCGTCATCGTCCTCCCAGTCCTCCTCCAGAGGTTCAAACCAGTCCACAGGAGGATCATCCAGGTTTTTTACTTGCTCACTTCCGGCTTGTCCAATACTGGTGTCAGTAATGTCTCTGGTCTCTGTGCTGCTGAACAGCAGCTTGTCTTCCTCTCCTACTTTCTCCATCACTGAACAGTAGTCTTAGAAGCTGGTCTATCCCACAAAAGGCAACAAGAACAATTCAACCTTTATAAACTTACAGTTCTCTCTTCAGATACCTTAAAAAACTCTCTTTAATAATATTAGCAATCGCTAAAGGTTAGGTGCATAAAGTTAAACAAGTTAAGCCATAACAGAATTTGACTGCTGGACTGGACTGCATTCTATTCCTCTGCTCCTGCTCCTGCTGCGAACATGTTTTACGACTAGAACAAGAAACCTTAAGTGAACACTTCAAGTAAGTATGTGGCTAAATACCTAGGCAATTTTATGCAGATAGGTGGGTCGTTTCGTTGACGGGCTGTTCAATTAAACAACGTAGCTAACACTTACCATTTTCAGTTACACTAATTAGAACAGCCGTGTAATCTTACCTCACAGTTTACCTGTGACGGGTTTCTAAACGAGCTGGTTAGAACGCGCTGTTCATTGTGCCATGCTCAGGTTAACAGCTTATTGACCGAAGCGTCGCTTGAGCATTAGCATTAGCTAGCCAATTGTCCGAAGGTGAGCCTGGAGATGGTTACAGCAGGAACTAAGTGAAAAGTTATAGTCTTGTAATAAATCGGTAACTACATTTAAACCACCAGTTTACATTATATTATAGTTCACGCATTTCACCAGCACATCCGGTAATAATTCAAAAAGACCGGAAGCGGAAATGTTTTTTGTTTGAACTCCAGGTGCCCAGTTTCTTCAGCCCGCCCTCGTCGACTTGCTACTGCGTTTTTGTTTTTTGTTTTTTCCAGTTCGAAAATTAGAACAAATAGCAATACAAAATAAAAACATACACAGATCAGCCATAATATTAAAACCACTGACAGGTGAAGTGAATAACACTGATTATCTCGTTACCAGGGGCGGCGCTAGGGCTGGGCTACCAGGGCTTAAGCCCCAAATATTGTTAGTATAGAGGTAGAGGTATAGAGTAGAGGTGGTGGAGTCCTAATTAAATTAGTATAAAAACAGTAGAAATAAAAACCAAAAACTGAGCATGCTGTATAACCAATAGCAGCATCTTGCATCCCCCGGAAATAACAGCGGGAAAGTAAAGGCACATGTGTAGATCGGCATACAACCATATACAGGAATATTCCAACCCATATAAACATATTCGGAATATACCTGCAACCTGAATATAAACCTTAAACAGAATTTGATGTGCATGTAAACGTAGTCAGTGGCTACGTTTACATGCACATCAGTATTCCGATATTAATCGGAATTTGGCAATATTCTAATTAGTATTGGGTCATGTAAATGCCACAATCCGAATGCCCGATTCAGATTAAGACGATATTCTGATTCCCCAAATTTTGATTCCCACCCCCGGAAATTTGTTGCGGTTTGACTAATCAACTTGAATTTGATAACTTTGTCAGCATGGTCTGAAGATGATGTGATTTGATTTTGAAACCAAAATTGAAACCATAGCATGCAATCGAGTCGGCATTTTTTTGTACAGTTCAAAAGTTAGTAGGATAAACGTGAGTGAAACTTTGACCTGTTGGTGGCACTAGAGGTCTTGAAATAGTGACTCCAAATTTGCTAAGGTAACATTTTTCAGACTGTGCTCTATCTGTATGCCAGAATTCAGAACTTTCTGATGTACGGTTCTATGGGCTGCCATAGACTCAAGAGAGGAAGAAGAAGAAGCAGAATAATAAATATAGCTGCAAGCAGCAAATAAGTAGTCTGAAAAGCAAAAAAATTAATGTTTCAAATCTTGTGAGCACTAGGTGGCATTGTTCCAAAACTCTGCAGGTACTCTTAAGTCATGATAGCCATAACATATACTAAGTTTGGTCTGAATACACTAAAGTGTTATGGAGGTATAGCCTCACGTCCATTTTGGCGTGTTTGCTATCAAATTCATTTGCACGTTATTCGAGAACGGTTTGACTAATCAACTTGAACTTTTTTCCCCCATGGTCTGATGTGATGTGATTCTATTTTGGTGAAAATCAGACGAACGGTCTAGGAGGAGTTCGAAAAAGTAGTTTTTTCAAAATGGCAAGTTCCTGCCAACCATGGCTGAAAAGTGTTACTGTTACTGAAAGTGTTACTGTTGAATTCGTTTGCATGTTATTCAAGAACAGTTTGACTAATCAACTTGACCTTTTTTCCCCATGGTCTGATGTGATGTGATTCTATTTTGGTGAAAATCAGACGAACGGTCTAGGAGGAGTTCGAAAAAGTAGTTTTTTTTTTTTTTTCAGAAAATTAAAAATGGCAGAAAATCTTATCATCAGAAATTGAAACCAGCAATCGACTTGGCATGAGCCTCAGAATCAAAGGAAAAAAGAATTTTGTTTCTAGCCCTTACAGTTCAAAACTTATTAGCATAAACATGAGTGAAAATGTGGCCTCTTTGTGGCATTAGATGGCTTAAAATAGCTACTCCAAATTTGCTTTGGTAACATTTCAGAATGTCCTCTATCTTCTATGCCAAATTTCATAACTTTCTGATGTACGGGTCTATGGGCTGCTCCACTCAAAAGGGGAAGAAGAAGAAGCAGAATAATAATAAGAAGAAAGCTGACAATTACAATAGGTGCCTATGCACCAGCTGTGCTTGGCCCCTAATAATAAGAAAGTTGACAACTACAATAAGTGCCTATGCCACCCAGACTCAGTGAGCCACACATTCACAGATATGCTGCAATGCCTAAGCAATAACAGGAAAGCAGAGCCATAACTTTAGGCAAAGGGATTAAAGAGTGATTTGTATTTTCACTCATGATGTGTATGTTTTGACCATGGACAGTGGTGGAATTCTCTGACTGTAGTAGGAAAGGCAAGGTGGCATTGCTGCAGCATTGTTTACACAGGTGTCAAGATGATGTGGGCCAAATTTGGTGAAGATTGGACAAAATTTGTAGGAGGAGTAGCAAAAATGACAGTTAGATGTAAGCATGTAAGAAAATCTAATTTTCTCGTCTCAACCCAGGGATTCCAAGGATTCCTGGCTTTGAAATTTTGGATACACACTTAAAAAGTTATGACCATAAATATGCTTCCAAATTAGGCCCAAATTTGACCCGATGTTGGCATTGGGGTATTGGCAGCACTTGGCCCAAATTTGGTCAGAATGTTTCTTAGACCCTCCCCAGTCAGTGTGCCAAATTTCGCAACTTTTTACCAGACAGTTCTATGGGCTGCCATAGACACCCTAGCCGGAAGAAGAAGAAGAAAACAGAGAATAACAATAGGGTGCCTATGCACCTTAATAATAATAATAAGAAGAAAAAGAACCTATGCACCTGCGGTGCTTGGCCCCTAATAATAGGAACACTAATGATTACAACAGGTGCCTGTGCACCTAGGGTGCTTGGCCCCTAATAATAATAATCCCTACAAAAACAATAGAGTGACAGCGCTTTGCACTTGAACCCCTAATAAATGACTCACATGGAGAGTGTCCATTCGTCACAGTGGCTGGCAGACAATCAGTACTGATTTCCGGAAAAATAAATTAGCCAGTGATATTTGAGTTCACAGTCAAGTCAGTTGGGCCCACCCACTGCTGGCCAAAAAGAAAAAGTATTTGCACAAGCAGGAGCAATAGTTGAGAAAAGAAGCAGCTCCTGAGTGTGGGGAATGATTTTGCTTGGGCATACAGATTTTTCCTCAAGGGTTTAAAACAAGCATGCGTGTTCTTCCGTTTCCACGCATGTACAAACACACCTTCCCATAATGTTAGCATATGGTTCCTGTTTGGTTATTTTTTTGGGAACCAATTTCTAATGTTCTCTTTATGTTCTATATTTATTACCATAAACTAACTGGGAGGCTTTTGTGGGATGACCTAAAAATAACTTATACAGAACGTTCTCTAATGGTTATTTCTAAGTTTTATTTTTATAACCATAGACAGGGATTTTTTTGATAGACAGGAAGAGCTAGATATTGCATCATTTTAAAGGAACATATTACAATGTATACGATTTGCAGTCAAAATGCATTAATGATGAAATGAACATTACAGTGACCAACGATTCCCAGCTATATGCTTTTGATGTGCACACTTTTCCCAAAGAAATTCGAAGACTTGCACAATTGCCATATTGATCATGCTGTTGACGTGTTATAATTCTGTTCCATACTGCACATACCGTTGGTTAAAAAAAAACATGGGAGTCATTCTTGTTTTTACAAGGCTTTGTTATAAATACATTAGTGTAATCAATTGAAATTTGACTGCTTTTAAAATTTTTATGGAAACAAACTTGCAGTTTCCAAAAGAGAATAGACATAATAAAACACAGGTGTTTATTGCAATGTTATAAGTGTTTACAAACAAATGTAACTTAAAAACTATACTGAAGCAAAGGCTGAGCTGTAATATTACAGGAAAAAAAGCTTCCATCTCTATTTTAAAAGTAGTTTTGTTTGTGTGTTCCTCAGCTCGTCCACCAATGTTGTCACAACAGAGGTCATGCATATCAGCCAAATATTTTTTGCCATGTTATTTGAGAATATTGTCATGTCAAGCAACTAAAATGTTATAATTAATCCCAACTGCAGAGTTAGTTATGTAACTTAGTTTCATAAGCATAGATGAGAAAATGATTTTGTGGATTTTTTTCTACTTTTTCAGACATAATAGGACTTGCCCTATGTTTTAGTGTTTCCCAGACCTGTTCCTGGAGGCATTTTGGATGTTGCCCTTTTCTTAATTTTTCATTTAAGTTCTTAAATCAATTCACTAATCAACTAATGAGTTTAATCAGGTCTGTCAGATTAGGGACTCATCCAAAATGTGTAGTGTTGGAATCATTTTGACCATTTTCAAATAGCATTTACAAGTGTACTTTAGTGTATTAGCAATCACACACAAACAGATATCACATGACAATTGTCTGCTACAGTATATATATATTTTTTTTCACACACTGAAAAAAAAAATAGTTTCGCATAATTATGAATTTGTCATAGCTGATGATGAGTGGGGTCATTTGTAGCACTATAAAGTTTAATTCAAAGAAAGGGACATTGCATTCTGTATAATATGTTGCAAGAACACTGACAGTGATGTCAGTGTTGGTCTGTTTTAGCACATATAGAAATGGAATTACACAATGAAAGTCTGGAAGGCATAAGAATGGCCACACAGTAACACACATCCCCTGTACTCAGCTCACCAGAAAAGAAGAGAGGCGGGCATGATACTAATGTAATTGTCAATATGAGATGCAATGTTGTTCCATTATCTTTTGGGCATGGCAAATAAAGTAAGACAGGGATCTGTAGAGATCTTCAGGGATCTGCAGTTTATAAAATAATTAAAGTAATGGCAAGTGAATGGTTAATGCCTATCAGCAGCCAAGGCTACTCTCATGGCATGAACTGTGTTGCTCTCAAATGATTTTAAGTAAAAATAAAACAGGGAAAAACTATAAGATATTTTAAATGTACAAAAAAATCTTTATACATTCCTAATAAATCTTAATGAAAGTAAAGCAAGATGCACTACCTACGTATGCAAAATGCATGGTTTGATCAACAATTAAATTTTAAAAATAAAAGTAAATTATTATAGGCCTACATGTCTCTTCAAATGAAAATCTGTTATTATTTAGAGAATTGACATTTTCTTCAAGCACTGGCATATCCAGGGGTGGGGCCAGAGGGGCACTGACCCCATCTGAAATCTGATGGGCTCCCGAAGTGCCCCTGTCCTGTCACTCATTGCTGATCTACATCGAAGCACTCCATTAGCTGAGTCGTTTCATTTGAAATTCAACCTGCATAGCTGTTTCTTTCTACCGCATCTCGTAATGGCTGCTGCTCAGACAGTGCGTTTTCATCATCCTCGTCCACTTAGCTTCAATGGTAAGTACATATTCAACACTTTAACTAACGTCTCAAAGGATATTAGTGTTGCTGTCATTTCTCTTTGTCTAGCATTAGGAAGCTAGTTAGTTATAACAACACTCTAGTTAGTTTATTAGCTAGTTATCTAGGCTAAGCATTGTTGGATGGTAGCTCGCTGGCTAATTAGTAAGATTTCACACAATAGTTCACAGTTGCACAGCTCAGGGAAGTACGATATAGCAGCTGACACATAAAACCTATAATGTATGGTCATGCCACACAGCCACAGTCATTAACTGTTGTAAATAAAACTAATGCTGTGTCCCGTATAAGTCGGAGCTGCGAAGTGCACAGAGACTTCGACACGGAGTTCTGATTTGAATAGAGTGCCGCAGGGATGACGTATTTTTGTAGGCCAACCCAGAAGATAGCATCACCCTGGAAAAATGGAAATAGGATTTTTCCACTGGATTTTGGATTATTGCAGAATATAATCTCTGTGACGAGCAAATGTTTATGATTCTTACAAGTTTTGTTCATCAAGATATTCTTCAGAAATGAACACAATTGCCAGAAGGTAAAATCTAAAGTTAGGCTGTAAACAAACTACACCACGGTCGCATGACTTCAACGTCACCACCACTAAGCTTCCGACTACTCTTTCAAACTTTATTTTGAAACTTTTTTTTTTTTTTTTTTTTTTTTCCCCAATGCTTTGAACAATAACACAGAAAGGCATTCATAACTAGGAGATTTACATAACACGACTGAGAATATACACAATTTTCATTCACATTCTACACCATATCACAAAATAAATGTAAAATATTAGCGAGAAAGAAAAAAAAAAATACAAAGAAAATGTAGGGGAATAGGAGGCTCTCACAATATGAAACCAAAATCCTCTAATAAAGTATACAAATACCTTGCTTTGAATTTTTTTTATCCTTCTTAACGTCTCCAAATATAATACAAATTCCTCTTTAAAAAACCACTAATTGTGGGGGAGTTTTGAAAAATTTACATTTATGAATGTAAAATTTCAGTAAAAGCAACAAATTATTTATTACATAAGATGACTTTTTATCCTTAAATGATAAACCAAATTTAACAGTTTCCCATGAGAGGGTCAGTCTTACAGGTATCCTTCGTTGTATCCAGCTGAATGCATCATTCCAGAGTGTTTGTACCGAATTACACTGAAAAAACAGGTGTTCAACTGTTTCTATCTCTAAGTTACATATTTGACATATATTTGTGTCCCCAATATTAAATCTTACTCTCAAAAATTCTTTTGCCGGGTAAATGTGATTCATTATTTTAAAGTGCACCTCTTTACATTTAGGGTTGACAGGAAATGTAAGAAAATTAGTTCTAATTTCAGACACTCTTTTCTTATCATAATGACAAAATATATAAGATCTCTTTACTGGTCCTGGAAAACAACGTTGTGACAGACAATTCCTCAAAAATCTGTTAGAACATTTGTTATCAGCAAAGTGAATATTTTCAATCATAAGATCAGGTATTTTGGGATTTATCGTTGAATATTTTACCTGTTCCTTAACTAATTTAATCATCTGTAACGGTATACTCTTAATTATTTTATCATACATTTTAGAGGAGCAACTTACATTGTATTTACCACAAATAGCATCAAAACTCAATATACACCCTAAATTGTCCATCATATGTGCTAATGACCATATGCCTTTCTTCCACCAATCACTTTATTTTGAAACATGTTCCCTGACAAGGATCCACTGGGCCCTTTTTTTGTGAATGAATCTGCCTCCATCTTTTTTGGGATTGTGTCCATGTTGCATTGTTTCGGAGAAAAAATCCGTACAGTGCTGATGTATTTTAGGTTATAGAATAAAACGTGAAAATATCTTGAGCCTATGTTAAGGTCTGTGGTTATTTCAGGCATTTAACCAAAAACCCATTCAAAAAACCCATTGACTTCGGGACGATGGAACGGGAAGTGCTAAAATGCTAACTAATTTCCGGGTTTTAGGACTCATTCAAGTGGCACTCGTTACTCAGTGAAGCATTTTTGTGTTAATGTTTGGCAGAGGTAAAAAACATGAACAGAAAGGATGAAAGAGATATTCTATGGTTTCTGACCAAAATGAAGCCCAGCCTGACAATGACAGCAGTCTGTGAAAAGGAAGAGAGAATGAGGGAGAGTCAAGCTGCCATCAGTGGCAAAGAGCAGCCCCCATCCCTTTTCACCGGGTTAGCAAAATTTAGGCACAGCAAAATAAGAACAAAGGGTGAAAATAACTGTATATTCTGTATGTGACATTCAAGTTTACAGTTTAAAACACTGATGGGTGAGAGATGAAAAGAAAATATTTTTTGTCATTAATTCTTGTCCCCTATAGTGATGGTCTAATGGCACGATTATGCTGTGCAGTGCATTTTCATGTCTACCAGAGCTCTCAATATGGTTCAAGCATTCAGGCTTTTCTTTAAAAATTCCACCCATGAATAGTTGTCAAACATTTTGCATGAAAATATGCATGGATTTTTGTAACATGTATTTGTGTTTCAGCTGCAAACTTAGATGGCGCAGGTTTAGATGAAGACAGCTAGAGTGTTAGTGAAGGGGATCATGATCCACCATCTTCAGACGCAGAACCAGAGTCACCAAGCAATTCTTCTGGCCCAGCAGGACCTGATGGTATGCTGCTATTTTCATACTTTTTAAATATAATGAATATAATCTAAAATGTAGACTTTTGGATCAACAGTTAGATAGTTACTGTTTGCATGTCTTGATGACAATGGGTTTATATAAGTGTAGGGGCATTCACCCTGGTGTTATTTTCCATTTTCTTCTTTCCAGACATTTCCCAGTGCAGAGCAGGGGGTTCTGTCAAGCTTTCAAAGAATCATTATGCTCCCCTAGGACCTGATGGTATGCCTTTTTTCATTTTCAAGGGATTATTGTTTGTATATGTAATGGTAGTAATGAGCTTATGGACACTGAGGGGCATTCATCCTTAAGTGGAGTGGTAGGTGTTATTTCATTTGCCAGACATTTCCCAGTCCAGAGCAGAGGGTCCTGTGCAGCCTCAGCTCAAGGTCCTCCACAAGACACAGAATGGGAACAGAATGAGAGCATTCAATAATTTGTGGTATCAGGGCTTGAATTTCGGCGTGGGATTGCAGGGATTGTGCATAATTTAAACCATTCCCGCAAGTTTAACTTTTATAATGCAAGAAATTCCCACACAAATTCCCTGCACTGTATTTCAAGTCAAGTCAAGTGGAGTTTGTCATTTCAGCCATATACAAGTACATAGTGAAACGAAACAACGTTTCTCCAGGA
>CM074935.1:9185479-9212202 GCA_037576815.1 Pangasius larnaudii
TAGGGATAGGTGGAGAGTGATGATTCGCTGTGGCGACCCCTGAAGGGAAAAGCCGAAAGAAGAAGAAGAAGAAGAAGGTGAATGGTGAATGCCTGTCAAATAGTTTCAAGGCAATATTTTCATTGATTAACTTAAATTACTTAAAGTTACATAAATTAACTTATATTACTTATATTAACTTAAGTTCTGTTCCTTACACAAAGCTATCACATGGCTTCAGAAAACTTGGAATATATTGCATAAGACATATGGACTTGTGTTTTGATGCTTTTATGCTTATGTTTTTGTTTTTTTTTTGTCATTTTGGAGCTTGACAACTCCTGGTCACCATTTCATTGTAAGGATTAGAGTAGCAAGAACAGTCTTCAATATTTTGACTTTTATTTTCCACTGAAGAAAGTCATATGGGTTTGAAACAACATGGGGGAGAGTAAATGATATTTTGGTTAACTATCCCTTTAATAAAATTTACTATCAATATGCCAAGTATAATTTGGTCCTATGTTCAATTCTTCCCCCAGCAAGGCTGGATTCCTCTGACATCATGAGCCCGTTTGTGCATTGCACAGATGCCAAGGTGACCAGTGTCTCAGCTCACTCTAAATAAATATTATTTTGGACAATTGGAGCAATAAATATTTAAAAATGCTAAAAAAAAAATGCAGGTTGCTTTCATGCAGGTTAACCCATTCCTGCTCCTGGAGAGACACTTTCCTGCAGACTGAGGTTAGTTTCAACTCTACTTAATTAAATGCGCCTGAATCAACAAATCAAGGTATATGGGTTTACTTGGAAATTACAGCCAGTGTCCAGTTAAACAAATCACTTAATTTAAGAAAATCCTTATTGATAATACCCTTACAATTAATTACCCTTATTATTAAGGGGTTTCTTAACTTAAGGGGTTTGTTGCAACTGGCTGCAGGTGTTTTGGAACATGGTTAGAACTAAACTCTGCAGGAAAGTGGCTTTCCAGGAGTTGGAATGGGGAACACTGCTTTAAGACATACCATAACAGCTTGGCAAATTTCATTAAGAGGCCTGTCAAAACTCGTCCATCTCAAACCAGGTGATTTAATTAATATTCTTAGATGCCTTTCAAAGCAAGATTAAAAAATACGATTCTGTAAACATTTTTAGTTTTGTGGCATGCAGGGAAACTTTCAGTACATTTTTGAAAATCTTGTATATTTAACATCAGTATTATCAATAAAGCAGTACCATAATGATAACTATTTTAAATTAGATTTTGTATTCAAACGCACTAAGAAAAGAGCACATTTGTCTATGTTTGAAACCACTGGTAAAAAGCAACTATCATTTCATCTACAACTAAGTTAAGGCACTTTAAATGAAGTTATATTCATTCTGAAGAGAGACTCAGCAGACACATTTAAATGTTTAGATTCATTGGAAACAAGCTAAATGTAAAATACTACAGTTCTTTTTAGCTAAGCTAACAGAGCACGATAGTACACACGTCATAAATATAGCAATCTACACATATAATAATATATTTAGATAGTCACTCTACCCAGCTTAAACATTCAATGCAGGATACTTCTCTCTGTATCCATTCTTGGTTGACTGAAAGACACAATTATATCTTGTAGTTTGAAAACAGAACCATCATTTAGGCAAAATCACATTTAATTCAGTGACTGTTAGTGTTAAGACTTAAAATTAGGTGAAGGCTTAAAATTGAGTGAGGGCTCAATCTTTGCTGATGCCATTATGTCTGAGACTGTTTTGCCTGATGCCAGCTGTACAAGACCTGACACCTGACCGTTTTTCCTGAGTCCTGAAGACTTTTAGTCAGAGGCACGATGCCATTTTGTCATATGGCTGAGAACTGACGCTGAGGTCTGAGGATGTCCTAATATGTATACCACACACACACTTTCTCTCTCGCTCTCGCTCTCTCTCTCTCTCTCTCTCTCTCTCTCTCTGGGTACAGCAGGTAATGAAATCACAAACAAACACACATATGTAGACTGAAGATGAGAATCTTCCCATGTTCGGTCCCATATCTGTCTAGTAAACAGCTCAAGAAGACTAGTAAAATTATAAACAACTGATTATTATAAACAATCCATTCAGACTACATTCAGTCATACACTATATATGATTTAACATACCTTGCAGTTCTTTTGCAATCTGCAGCTTCACAAAGTCCCTATAAACCAGATTATAACATGATCAGCATTATAATTATTATTGAGTGACTTTTTCTACAGAGAACAATGTGAATTTAAAGGCTACTTGTACATACAGTTTAAATTAGATCTGAATAGCTATTTAAGGATGATTAAAAAACACACCAGTAAAAATGACAATCTGAAGATTATTCGTGGTAAAAAAAACATTATATTGATTATTTAATGGCCCCGAAAACATCAGTCGTGGCCTAATGGTTAGAGAGTTGGACTTGCAACCCGAAGGTGAACCTGAAGGTTGCGGGTTCGAGTCTCGGGCTGGCAGGGATTGTAGGTGAGGGGAGTGAATGACCAGCACTCTCTTCCACCCTTAATACCACGACTGAGGTGAGTCCCTTGAGCAAGGCACCCAACTGCACCGATCCCCCAGCTGCTCCCTGGGTGCCGCAGCAAAAAAGGCTACTCACTGCTCTGGGTGTGTGTGTTCACTACTGTGTGTGTGCACTTGGATGGGTTAAATGCAGAGCACAAATTCTGAGTATGGGTCGCCACACTTCCCTTCACTTCATCAGGGTTTGTTTCTCATTCAAATTGTTTTCTCAAAACCAATTTTGTGATTATATAGGATTAATGTTCAAGGTATGAATAATTTGTCATTTCACTGTGTACATTTCAGTTCTCTCATTTTCCCACGTGAAATGGGCAGGAGAAAGTTGAGGAAAACTAAACTAATGAGCAGTAATCACTTCATCCTTGTCAGGGTTGCAGTGGATCCGGAGCCTGTTCTGGGAACACTGGGCATGAAGTTGGAATATTGTATGAACCAAGGAAACTGAACCAATTGAACCAAGGAAACTGGAGCTGTGAGGCAGCAATGCTTCCCACTGCAGCACTATGCTGACCTGTTAATTAATACAGTTGTTCATTAAATTAATTTTACACAATAACATCAACCACACAGTAGTATGATACACTAGTAGCACTTTTGTACATTTTTATTTACAGTGCTATATACTGTATGTACTTTTAACCTTAACATTTACATCACCACATCAAATGTAGAAATGTGTGATTTCTGTAATAAAGCAAATTTTGTGACAATAAATACATAAAGCAAGTTAAAGATCATTTAATAATTGTAAATATGATTGTTTGTTTTGTTTGTTTTTTTAATATTGGATGTCATTATAGTTTATTTTTATAAAATAATTGTATAATGTTTACACACCTTGGTACAGAGCTACCTGGTACTTTTGTTTTTGTTGTTTGTTTGTCCTGTCTTCAGGAGCTTTTTTCCAATCAGATACACCAGGAACGAATTACTGTACATTCGCCAGATCACACCAGACAATATTTTGGCAGGTTTTGAACATTCTCAGAACTTTTTGAATATCCTAGTCAGTGGAATAGCAGTTCGCCAGAAGCAATAAAAGTGATGCAAATGGGGGAAACAAGCCGGCATGCTGGTTCAGCTCCGTCAGTGGGATTTCAGAATTCCACTTCCAAATATCCACCTAGCAAACCTTCACTCTCTCGGCAATAAAATGGCTGGTGCAACTGCTCCTCTTCAGAACAGACTTTTTCCAGCTCTGCTGCTCTGTGCTTCATGGAAACCTGGCTAAATGAAGCCATCCTCATCAGCACACACTGGTTCAGCTCCATCAGTGGGGTTTCAGAATTCCACTCCCAAATATCCACCTAGCAAATCTTCACTTTCTCGGCAACAAAATGGCTGGTGCTACTGCTCTTCTTCAGAGCAAACAAAGACTTTTTCCAGCCCTGCTGCTCTATGCTTCATGGAAACCTGGCTAAATGAAGCCATCCTCATCAGCACACTACATTTGCCAGGCTTCCATCTCTACAGAGAGGACTGTTCCTCAGAATTATCATGAAAAACGAGGGGTGGAGGTATTTGTTTTTATATTAGTGAAGGTTGGTGGACAGATGTTACATTGTTGAAGAAAATGTGCTGTCCTAACTTAGAAGCCCTTTTTCAACTGTAAACTATACTATTCACTGTGGACTTTGTTTTCTCTGATTCTGATCAGTGTGTCCATCCCTCCTCAAGCCTGTGTACATGATGCGCTGCAACAGCTTTCTGATCTGATTATCAGAACAGAGCTATTACAGCGAGACTCTGGAGTTATCATTCTTGGAGATTTTAATAGAGCTAACATCAGACATGAGCTGCCTAATTACAACCACCACATTACATTTCACACCAGAGACACACTGCTACACCATTCTAAAGAATGCATATCGCTGTGTTCCCGGGGCAGCTGTGGGACACTCTGATCACTGTCTGGTGCACCTTCTCCCGACAGCAACTAAAATTTGCTAAGCCTGTAGTCAGATTTTTGAGGAAAGTTGGAATTACTTATATATATACACACTGTAGTTGTAATCTCACATTGATCAAATCCCTGTTGAGAAGCATAACTGACTCACCTACACACGTTCTCGTGCACACACACATGAGAGAGAGAGAGAGAGAGAGAGAGAGAGAGAGAGAGAGAGACTGACTACTGGGTAACTGACTGACCACACAAATCACGCAAATTTGTTCAAATAAATTAACCTCGATGATGCTGGGCAAACGCTGACGTTAATAAAACACTGTTCTTGACAAGTAATATATATAATGCAAGATATATAAATAAATATAATTATTAAAAGGCAAAATCTGACATAAAACAGATTTCAAGACAGAGAACATATAGTCATATTAAACATTTACTCGGCTCCAGGGTTGCTGAGTCTTGACACTCAGTCTGAGGTAAAATTTCAGTTGGTCAGCTGAATCCATTGGTGCACTGTAAACCCTAATGTTCAAAGCAGTTAACTGTATTGAGTAGTGAAAAATTAAATCATGCAAATTTGTTCAAATAAATTAACTTCGATGAGCATTTATAACTTTATCTTTCTTCTGAGTTCACGAAACTAATACCTTTTAAATAATCTGAATTGTTTTATTGTTTTCAGTTTAACAAACTTATCTCTTTAAATTCACGTGAACCTAAATTTTGTCAGTGGAGCAATTTTGCATCTGACATCATCCAGGTGTATGCAAACAGACCACAATGAATTTTCTTCTTAAGATGGTGGAATGGTCTCTCTGCACTAATGTTCTAAGTATCATTTTTAAAAATCAGACCACCCTAAAGTAAACTTTTTCCATCTCAGTGTTTATAGTTAAATGTGATGTTTATGTAGTGCCATTACTGTGTGCTGCCATGTCGAAAACTTTAGCTAGACCATTACATTGGTTGCTACCTAGCTCTTTTTATATACTCAGCTGTAATGTTTATCTAGCTTGCATCAGCAATAGATTTTGTGAGTACATGTTGCTACACTGAGCACGTAGTAATGTTAAATAAAGTGTAATTGTGGCAAACAGCTTATATTGTATTAACCAGCGACTTTTTCGATTTCGCAAACGGCACGTGCAAGGAACTGAAACGATATGTTATTTGCTAGATAATGTTAGGCAGTTTGCTGTAGCAGCGGCTCTGTAATGTTAACTGATGTTATACTGCACAGCAGCCCGCTAAAATTTGAGTGAAGAGGGTGGAGCAATCACCCAAATGAAAAGTGTAATGTAGTGCTTGGAATGTTTAGTCTAACATTTAACATGCCTTTAACTATTTGAAATGCAAAGAATAACAGTATAAATGTTGTTTTCTATGTTTCAGCTTTGAAACAAAATGGAGTTTAAATGCAAAGTGTGTACAAACATCTACCGTTCTCAAGCCCACCTCCTGAAACATTTCAGTGTGGAACACCTCCACTGCTCTAGAGTTAATCCACTGCCATGCCTGTTGTCTGTCTTGAAAACCAACCCTTCTCCTCTCTTTCTGGGCCCGTATTCACAAAGCTTCTTAGAATTCTCTCATAGAGTTCCTATCTTAGTCTAAAAAGTCCTAGCTCTGAGTCCTAGACTAAAAGTGATTTAGGAAACTTCTCAGAGCAACTCAGAAGTACAAAAACCTTTATCTTAGTGAGGAGGTGTGGTTGACCCCGTTGCTAGAGATGATGCAGCAATTCAAGGACTGTGATTGGTTGATAAATGTCGGTCATATCAGATGACATGGAGAGGATCCACATCTGTTCCCCGCAGACTCACCACTGGTGTCCCACAAGGCTCAGTACATGGTCCTCTCCTGTTCTCCCGCTATATTCAATCTCTTGGTGCGGTCATATCCTCACATGGGTTTTCATACCACTGCTATGCGGATAACACTCAACTCATCCTCTTCTTCCCTCCCTCAGACACTCATGTTTCTGCTCAGATATCAGCATGTCTAGCAGTCCTCTAATCATGGATGGCAGCTCATAAGATGAAACTTAATCCCAGCAAAACTGAACTGCTCTTCATCCCAGGTGATTCATCCCCATCTCAGAATCTTGCAATCTCCCTAGACAATTCTCTGATCTCGCCTTCGGTTACTGCATGCAACCTTGGGGTAACCATGGACAATCAACTGTCCTTTTCTGAATCAGCTGAATAGCTTTCGTTTTGACAGAACGATCAGCTAAAAGTATTTTTTTAAGATAATGATGCATGAACCTTGCAACTTATTTTTGTAACAATTCTTATTAATCTGATATAGAGATGAACAGATTATAAAAGTAATCTGAAAAATAAAGAAAATAAAGATTTCAGGCTCCATAGTTCTAGTTTATTGTTATGCTGTTATTATAGTAATTTTAACAAGTTTAAATGTGTCAGTGTTGTTATTTCTGTTTAATCTTATTATATACATTTATTGGGCTGGATCAGAATATTGACAGTGCTTTTTGATTTAGAATCATTAGGGATAAATTCACATATGTACAGTTTATTTTGGTTTAATTAAATTTTAATCTATATTTCTGTAAAACTGCTTTGCGACAATGTCCGTTGTTAAAAGCATTATACAAATAAAATTTAATTGATTTGAATTGAATTGAAAGCCACCTAGGAACATACCAGCAACCAGCTGAGTTTCCTTAGCAAACGAATAGCTACGACCTAGCAAGAACCTGGGATCACATTGAAACCTCAAGTAAAAAACACCACAGCAACAACCTGGTGCACCATAACAGCCACCTTCCAACACCCTGGCAACAAGCCGAATTTCCTTAGCAACAACCTTGTTACAACCTTGCAACCAACTGGGATCATATCTAAACCTCCTAGAAACACCATAGCAACCACCTGGGACCCCAGAACAGCCAACTAGAAACCAGCAAACAGCTGATTTTCTTTAGCAACCAAATAGGTACACCCTTGCAAGCAGCTGGGATGATACTGAAACCTCGAAGGAATACCATAGCAACCACTTGGTACACCATAACAGCCACCTTCCAACACCCTAGAAACAAGCTGAGTTTCCTTAGCATTCAAAAAGTTGCAAACAACGGAGATCTTATTCAAATGTTCTAGAAACATCATAACACACCAACTGGGACGCCATAACAGCCAGCTAACACAGTCCTAGCAACCAACAACCTACAACCTTGCAACCTACTGGGATCATATGGAAACCTCCTAGAGACATCCTAACACACCAACTGGGACTAGATAATAGCCACCTAGAATACCATATCAACAATCTGAGTATCCTTAGCAACTTACTAGCTACAACCTTGCAACCAACTGAGATCATATTGAAACCACCCAGACACACCATAGCAACCACCTGAGAACATATCACAGCCACCTAGCAACACCATAGCAACAAGCCGAATTGACTGAGCAACCAACTAGCGACAACCTTGCAACCAACTGGGATCGCATTGAAACCTCCTAGAAACATCATAGCAACCACCTTGAAAACCATAACAGCCAGCTAGCAACCAGCTGAGTTTCCTTAGAAACCAACTAGCTACAAATTGGCAACAAACTGGGATAATATTAAAACCTTATGGAAACACTACAGCAACCACCTAGGACCACATATTAGCTGCAACCTAGCAACCAATGGGGGTCATATTAAAACCTTCTAGACACATCATAACACACCAACTGGGACCCCACAGCAGCCACCTACCAATATGATAACAACCAGCTATCATAAGAGTTTCCTTAGCAACTGACTATCTACAACCTTGCAACCAACTGGGATCATATTGAAACCTTCTAGAAACATCATAACACTGGAACACCATATTAGTCATCTACAAGCACCCTATCAACCAGCTCAGTTTCCTTAGCATCCAACTTGCTATAATCTTGCAACCACCTGGGATCATAATAACACCTCCTAGAAACCCATAGCAACCACATGGGAGAAACTCCATGCTATGTACCCTGACCCTGAGGTCGTCGAACTTGTTCTTCAGAGACTGGACTTTGGCTAGCAGGATGCTGGTCGGGGTGCTTGAGCCCTCAGCCAGTTGTGAAGAAGTGTTTGAAAGGCTGGTCTGAGACTTCATCACCTCTTCATTACTTGATACACTGGACCCATTACAGTTTTCATATAATTCCAATCGCTCAAATGATGATGCCATCACACACACCTTCTACACACAGGCCTGAGCCATCTGGACAACAGGAAGGGAAATTATGTTAAAATGCTGTTTGATGACTACAGCTCAGCATTTAACACTATAATCCCCTCCAAGCTCACCACCAAGTTGCTATGGAAACTCAGCTGGTTACTAGGGTGATGCTAGGTGGCTGTGATGGAGTCCCAGGTGGTTGCTATGGGGTTTCAATGACAATTCAATATGTTTCAGTTGACTGCAAAATTTGTAACAAGTCGGTTAATATGGAAACTCAACTGGTTGCAAGGGTGTTGCTAGCTGGCTATTATGGGGCCCCAGATGGTAACTATGGTGTTTTAAGGCAGTTTTAAAATGATCCCTGTTTGTTGCAATGTTGTAGCTAGTCAGTTGCTAAGGAAACTCTTCTTATTACTACGTTGTTCCTAGGTGGACAACTTAGTTGATGTAGTTTTTCTAGGAGGTTGCAAGGTTGTAGCTAGTTGGTTTTTAAGGAAACTAGTGTTGCTTGGTGGCTCTTTTGGGGTCACAGGCAATTGCTATTCCCCCTTCGAGTGTTCTTTAGGTTATGAACCTCTCTTGCTCCCCGTCCAGTAGGACAAGATCGCAGTTCCTTCTGTGCCCACATCCATCAGTGCTGCAAGGTTTGGAGAGAGGCCTGTTCCGCCCTGCTCCACTGAGCATAACTACCAGCCAGGTCTAAAGATATTCATGGATGATCACCCAGTGCACACAGTCAGAAGGCTGCTGGATGTGCGCCGCAGAGGATGAGGCCTGCAGTACTTGGTGGACTGGGAGGGATACGGACCAGAAGATTGGACCTGGGTGCCACCATTCCCCCCATTTTCTCTCTCTTGTTTCTGTTATGTGTGTGTCTCTGGGTGTGCGGTAACTTGTCAGGCCTTCTTGTGTTTGCTTTCCATAATTTGATATCCAGTGTATGTTGGGAGTTTGAATCCCGCCTTCACCCTGTGTGCGCGGAGCTTGCAGGTTCCCCCTGTGCTTCGGAGGGTTTCCTTCAGGTACTCTAGTTTCCCCCCAAGTCCAAAGACATGCATTGTAGACATGCATTTGGCATTTCCAAATTGTCCATTGTGTGTGTGCGATTGTGCCCTGCGATAGGTTGGCACTCCCTCCATAGTGCCCCCTGCCTTGTGCCACAAGTCCCCTGGGATAGGCTCCAGGTTAACCTGTGTAGGATAAATAGTACAGGAAAAAGGATAGTAACCACTTGAGACCCCATAACAGCCAGCTATAATGATGAAACCCAGCAACCAGCTGAGTTTGCTTAGCGAAAAACTTGAAGCCATTTGGGAGCACATTGAATCCTCCGCCAGCTAGCAACACATGAGCGACCAGGTGTGTTTCCTTGGCAATCGAGTAGCTACAAATTTGCAACCAACTGGGATCACATTGAAACCTCATAAGTACCAGTAACCCAATAACAGCAACCTAGCAACTAGCTGAGTTTCCCTAGCCACCAGCTAACTACAACCTTGCATTCAACTGGAACTGCTGAGGAACACCATATCAACCACGTGGGACCTTGTAACAGCCACCTAGCAACACCCTAGCAACCAGCTGATTATGCATAGCAAGCAACATGCTTGCAAACACATGGGACCATTATTGAAACCTCCTAAAAACACAGCACTGGACAGTGAGTTGTGGGTATACACAATCCAGAATAGGTGGGAGCTCCAGGTGGAGGGGTTGTTGGCAGTGACACACCACAGTGCCACTTCCAACCCCTGATTACCCAGCTTCACCTGACTTGGTCTGGAGGTGAAACCCTGGGGACAAACAGACTGTGGGTCTGAGAGCATTACAAAAGGACTGGGAAATAAACTGTGGTCCTGGGGGATTCTGTGACCTGCAGCCAGAAGTCATGGCTGACTATGAGGTCTGCAGAGTTGAGGCACTTGGCGGGTTGTGGGAAGCTTGGGGAGAGCCACAAAATGTACTGCCTTAGAAAAACAGTCAATGATGGTACGGTTGGTGGTGTTACCTTGTGAAGGGGTAGATTGGTAACAAAGTCCAAGGCAATGTGAGCTGGGGTGGCTGGGAACCGGCAGGGGTCGTAGTTGGTCGGCAGGCGGGGGGGGTGAGGCTTTACCTCGGTTGCACACAACACAGGCAGCAATGAGTCTAGAGTTGGCCACGAAAAGTGCCACTTCAGCAGGCCCAGAGTATGAGTGGAGCCGGGGTGACAGATGAACCAGGAACCGTGACCCCACTGGAAAACCTGGGAATGCAAAGAGTCGGGAACAAACAATTGATCCGGTTGGGTGCATTGAGCTCTCCTGACCATTGGCTTAATCTCCCATGTGACGATCCCCACTAGCAGGAAGGAGGGTATCAGGACTCGGGGCATCTTTGACAGAGGCAAACTGGCAGGAGGGGGGCATCAGGTTTAGCTTTCTTGGAGCCAGGATGGTAGGTGATGTTAAAAGTGAACCGCCTGAAGAACAGGGCTGGTCTGGATATAGACCAGGTTTTTGTGGTCGGTCCAGACCTTGAGCCAGTGCCTCCACCCCTCCAGGGCTAACCTTACTGCCAGCAACTCCCAATTCCCCACATCATAGTTGCATTCAGCAGGAGACAGGCGATGAGAGAAGAGGGCACATGGGTGAAGTTTATGATCTAGGACTGAACGCTGGGAGAGCACTGCACCCACAACCTATTCGAAGGAGTCCACCTCCACAATGAATTGCCGTGAGGGATCAGGTTAAATCAGCACAGCGGCAGAGGTGAATAGCCCTTTGGGCTTAGTGAAGGCAGCCTCTGCCTCATGGGTCAACAAGAAGGGAGTGGACATGTAGCTGAGCCTAGTGATGGGTGCCACTACCCAGCTGAGCACAGCCCCCTGGGGTACATCATTGAGTGGTGGTTCAGGAACCCCCAGAATCATTGGAGCTGCTTCAGGGTAGTAGGTCTGGGCAACTCGACGATGGCCCGGATCTTCTCAGGGTCAGCCTTGACTCATCCACTGTCAATGACGTACCCCAGGAGGGTGACTGAGCAAACATGGACCTCACATTTCACTCTCTCTCTCTGGACAGGACAGGTTATACAGCCAGCCAGATGGTAGGGTGGCCCCAGGGAGCAGGTCAATGGTGCAGCTGTAAGGCTGGTGAGGTGGCAGTAAGAGGGCCTGGTCCTTGCTGAAGAACTCTCCCAGGTCATGGTACTTGGGGAGCACTGCCGAGAGGTCTGGAGGGCTTGGGGCAGGGGAAGCCATTGTGGCAGCGGAAGCCATTGTGGCAGCAAATGGTGGAAGGGCCAATTTCAGGCATGAGAAGTGGCAGAAGGGACTCCAGTTAGCAAACCTCCCAGCTGACCAGTCTATTTAGGGATTGTGCTTTGTCAACCACGAATGGCCCAACACAAGCAGGGTACATGGTGAAGAGATGCGGTTCAGCTGAACCTATTCATAGTGGTTCCCTGAGAGAACTAGGATCAACAGGGCAGTGTGATGGGTGACCCAGGCAAAGAATCTCCCATCCGGGGTCTGGTGTTTCAAAGGGGAGGCCAGACTAGGAAGCTAGCTTCATGTCCATGTCCAGGAAGTCGATCAGCTCAAGCAGGGGAACAGAGAGAAGTGGATGTTCAGCTCACCAGTGGTCTCCTTTTTTCTGGTGAGCACCGCCTTTTAGCCGAAAAGGACAAGAAACCAGAAAGTGGCCTGATTGACTGCAATAGATGCATACGCCTGCCTTGAATCTCTGGTCACACTCGGTGGGGGTGAGCTGGGCTCAGCTTAACTGCATGGGCTCCTCTCTGGGTTGAAGCTCCACATTGGGTGAAGCTCAAAGGCTGCTTGGGGGCTCAAGGCAATGGGGTCAGGAGAGCAGGAAACCAGGGACATGTGCTTCATGCTATGGAGGGCTGGAGCTGACAGAGGAATTGGTGATGGAGGTTGTTCACAGAGGTGGGACAGGGCTGAAGGCAGGGAATCTAGTTCTGCTAGGTCCATGATGGCCAGTACGTTCTGTTATAATCACAGGAACAAGAGGACACAGAAGCAGAACTCAGGATTGGAGGTTAAACAGGTTTAATTGGTTAGGGAAGGTAGGAGTGTGTGGGAAGGGAGCATAGTCAAGGCCAAGAATTGAACTTGGGTCATCAGCAAGAAGGTTGAGCAAGACGTGATCCTGGAATGCACACAGGGAAATGACAGAGTAAGCAAATAACAAATCAATGGATATCAAAATATGGAAAGCAAACATGAGAAGGCCTGACACGTTACTACACTGGAAGCCGTAATGATCTGGCAATGAGTGACTGAAGAACCGGGGTTTAAATATGCTGCAGATTGGTGAGCTGATGAGGAGCAGGTGTGTTGAATGAATCAATGGGGAGAAGTGCAAAGTGGAGTACTATGCCCAGAGACAGACAGACACACACACACAAACACATAACAGAAACGAGAGAGAGAGAAAGAGAGAGAGAGAGAGAGAAAACACTGGAACACTAGGAATGGGAAAAACAGGGAAACACAGGGAAATACACAGGCCTAGACCATGACAGGACTTTTTAAATTGAAATTGTCCTAATTTACTCAAACAGCTTTAACGCATGCCTGGTTGTACTGAATCACACAGGACATGCATGTACAGGACAAGATTTTGAGGTAGGCTGCAAAGTTTGGGGCAATTGTCATATGTGGGGTTAAATCGTGGCTATTTTATAATGACCTGAAAACCTAGCCACCATTGGCCAATCAGCTTTTAGCAGGCATTTGACAAAGTAAACATTGATTGTATCCTTTCACATCCTTTATTTCCTTACCCTTAAAATTTTTCCTTTAAAACTATTTAGCTCTGCCTACTCAAATTTATTATAATTTTCTTAATATCTAAATCTTACTTTTGAAAACTTGTCCTTGGATTTTTGCCATATCTTCACAGTTTTGCCTAACTCAGTAATGTCTGATGCTCAATAATTATCAAAAATATGTTTGACATGATTTGTAAACATGTCATCCATATTCCATTGTTTGACCCTACCCATTTTTCAAGTGATCAAAAATATTGGAACATGTGATTGACAGATGTTTCTTGTTGCCCAGTTGTGTCTGGTTAGAGTTATTGTTCAAGCAATTTATAGCGCTGAATGTCTATTCTTGGTCTGAGTCCTGGGATTGACCTGTGAAGACTGCATTTGTTGTTAAAAATGACAAACCAACATGAAGACCAGAGAGCTGTTGCTTGTCTTTTTATGGGAGAAAGCCATTTTGAAGCTGAGAAAGGGGGGTAAATCATTCAGAGCCAGTGCATGCCATAGCCAATACAACAATTTGGAATGCCCTGAAAAACCCAAAAATCATCAACAACCTCCACAAGGCAGGAGTGAACGTATCACAATCCACTGTTTGAAGAAGTCTTCAAGAGCAGAAATATAGAAGAATGATGCAAACCACTCATCAGCAGTAAGAATATCCAACAAAATGAATTCAGAAGGCTACAGAAACATGCTGTCTGCCACTTTACAAAGAAATGCATTCAATTCAATTTTATTTGTATAGCCCTTTTACAATGGACATCCTAGTCAACAATTTGGTCTCGCAGTGATCTCACCATGAGCTCCCAGGATACTCATGATGTGGTCACAATGTGAGGTCACAGCGAGCTAAAAGTGTAACCACACAGCGCACTCACTGTGTGCTCATACTATGGTCAAAATGTGAAGTCACAACGCACTCACTGTGTGCTCATACTATGGTCACAGTGTGAAGTCACAACGCACTCATTGTGTGCTCATACTATTGTCACAATGTAAGGTCACAGCACTCACTGTGTGCTCAAACTGTGAACTCCCAGAATACTCATGATGTGGTCACAATGTGAGGTCACAGCGAGCTAAAAGTGTAACTGCACAGCGTACTCACTGTGTGCACATACTATGGTCAATATGAGGTCACAGTGTACTCACTGTGTGCTCATACTGTGAGCTCACCATGTGAGACCACCGTCATATCACTGTGTTAAACTCATTCTCTTAGTTTAGTGTGAGTTCACTGTGATCTAAAAGTTCTCTAATATTTGTAAGTAATATCACAAATATCATGTAGAAGTTAATGTTTTATTTCATTAAAGTATTTATACAATTCATTTTCCTTGTTTATTTTGATTTCTTTTCAGTCTGGTGTTTGCATTTGACACAAAAATTTCAATTTGACAGACATATTCTGCTTCTGCTGCTGTTTTGGTGACTCCTTTTCAATTCTTAACTTGTATTTCTTTTTCCCCTTGGAAATTCTTGACAGATCCTGAAACACAGAGAACAATATGTCATTGCAATGAGTTGCTAATAACTACTGGTCTTGACAGTGTGTTCCTGGCTTAACTAATTCTACATCTGAGCTGGCAAGATGGCTGGTTCACATGTACCTGGCTAACACGTGTACCTGGATAATTTGCTAACATGGGGCCAGGCCACAGTGCATATTGGCATTATAATGTCATATCAGAGTGTGTGAATATCAATTATTCCTGAACGACTCATTCTTTAAGCCTGTTCATAGGAAGTGACCGAACTGAATCGAACTTTAGTTCCGGGCTGATGATGCAAGATTCACAGTTTGCTGACGGTTGAACTGTCAAAGTTTGCCGAGGATTACCGTTGAGAAATAACGTTTCAATAAAATGTGTAAACCTAAGGATCACAGTGTGAGGATCTTGTGATGTCACTGTGATCATCGCATGATCTCACGTGTTGAATGTTCAGTTTCGTTACCTTTGCTTTGTTGTGTATCATTTTTTAATCCAGGTCAATTTTGAAAATAGAACCATACATGTATCAACAGTAATAGTAACATTAATCATTAAAATATTTACATTGAAAAAAAAAATGATCATAAGAAGGCAGAATATTGTTGGGGGAGGGGTGAATAATTCTAACACTTGTGAAAAAAATATAAACTAAATTAAATATTAATTTTTATATTAACCCTTATTAACCCTTATTAAATATATTAACCCATCTCAGATAAGGTAATGCACCCAGTCAACACGTGAGAACATGCAATGATAAGAGTGACATCACACGATCCTCATACTGTGATCCTCACAGTGTGAGTAATACGTGAGATATGTTCTACATGTCTAAAGTAGCCTATATATAGAGAGAAACCTTATAAACTCCTTATAAGCTCCTTGATTTCGTGTAACAACTTAAAATATAACCTGCATGCACAATAAACTATAATACAATTTATTTACATTTCTTTACAGAAAGGATTTTGCAGGGTTTTTTAAGATATATTTTTGCCTTTATTATGATAGGACAGTTTAGATCTGACAGGAAGCGAAGTTGAAAGAAAGAGGTGGGCGGGCTCAGGAAAGGTCCCCGAGCCAGGATTCGAACTCAAGACACCCATAGCATAGAGAGCTGTACATCAGCACGCTGCCCACGAGGCTATTGGCACCGACAAGATCACTGTGAGATCAAATTGTTGACTGGGTTGCTCACCCCCTGACCTCTCTCCTTAAAAGGGAGGTTAAGCACAAGGAGGTACTCAACAGACTGAAGACAGCATTCACCACAGCTCCCATTCTCAAACATCCTGACCCATCACTATGCCCTTCATGATTCTTTAGATTGGGGACAGCATTTGAAAAATTGAAGACAGCCCTAATTAAAGCCCCAGCTCTGCATAATCCAGATAGAATGCAACCATTCATTTTGCAGACAGATGCAACAGAAGCTCTTTCAGCTGTTCTTCTGCAGGAAGCACAGGGAAATTTGCATCCGATTGCTTATGCTTCAGGAGTGCTTTCCCCTGTTGAAAAAGCTTTAGATTCTTGTACAAGACATCTCTTGTCTGTTCATTGGGCAATGTCACATTTTTAATACATTTATGGTTTCAATGAGGTGACATTGCATACCCCACACACACACCTCTACAGCTTCTGCTGAATGAAAAAGTGGAGGGAGTATATAGTGCTAGACTAGGCAGGTGGACGTTAGGTTTAGGATCCAAAAATCTGAAAACTGTATATAAACCTAATTCCATGCTACCTCTATCACTCCTGTATGAAGGCACTCCACCCAGTTGTGAAGAAAAACACACTGTTTGCTGGCCTTGTCATTGATTTGAAATGCCTTTCCTGAAGTAAAGCTTTACCACTGTTTACTCTGTGGCACGATGCGTTGTCACCCTGAAAAATTACTTCATCACCACCAAACCTATTTTCTTTGGATGGAAAGAGAAAAGTGTCCAGAATTTTAATGTACTGCTGAGGTAATGACTGCCACCTCCCCTGGTCCTTTACCTGACATGCAATCCCATATCATAAATGAGTTGGGAAATTTGATTGTTTTCTTCAGGCAGTCATCTTCACATGTTTCGTTAGAACGGCACCAGACAAAAGTTCCAGCATCATCTCCTAGGCCAGTGCAGATTTGTGATTCATCACTAAATATATCTCTTTCATCCAATCATCCACACTCCATGATTGCTTCTTCTTAGCCCACTGTAACCTTGTTTTCTTCTGTTTTGGTGTTAGTGCTGGTTTTTGTTTGGCTTTTCTATATGTAAATCCCATTTCATTCAGCTGGTTTCTTACAGTTCTTACAGCATGTTTAAACGTGTCCCGGTATTTGTTTTAGAAATGAAAATTAAAAGATGATTCCATAATTTTTTCCTCAACATTGAGTGATTCCATTTTTTTTTCCTCTACTTGATTTGGAAAATGACATGCCATTAATAAAAAAAAATGTCAGTGAATTTTTTTGATGTATGTTTCACAAAGCCAGAATGTTAAGCTATTGAACAAAACCTTTTTTGTGTCATATCTGTGATTTGTTTGTTTGCTATAAAGTAAAAAAGCTGGGTGAACATCCTCTAAGTGTGGCGATTCCATAATTTTTATCAGGAGTTGTACAAGGTCTGTCACAAAACCAGAAACAGACAACCCGTGAAGACATGGTTCCACATCAATCAGATGAAGCCATACAAAAATTCAGATAGCAATCAGACATAGTCATGTGTATAGAAGCAAGTGTGTATGTGTGTTTTGTTTTCTTATGTATATAACTCTTACAATTAATGCTGATATTGTTTGCTGTGTTATGTGGGACAAGGGGGGGGGGGGGGGTTCTTTCTGTTTGCATGTGTTTTTCAGTATCGCCTAACCAAAAGAAATAAAAGGTGTGGCCTTGAATCTTGGCAGTGCTTCTTTCAGTGAGGGTGATGATGCAAGAATGCCCGGAGCTGCAACCAGCACCCCCTTCTGGCATAGTGATGAAACCGTATCAAGGGGTGCTGATCAGCAACATGCAATGGAGCCATGTTCCAGTCCTAGTAAACCTAGGTAGGTAGGTAGGTAGGTAGATAGATAGATAGATAGATAGATAGATAGATAGATAGGGTGCCAATAGTCATAGCAATGATTAGATAAATAGATAGACAGATAGATAGGGTAGTAATACTTGACTCAAAAGGGAATCCAGCCTCATCTGGGTGACACCAGTGCGATTATAAATAATTCCCTTCTAAACTGTATACTATATGGTCAAAAAGTGCAATTGTGTAACCATGAAAGTCCATTATAGTTTACATATGAAGTCTATTTTGTTTAAGTTATCAAAGAGAGCAAAGAACAAAACTGGTCATGGGAATTGCTGTCCTAAAGCTGTCAAAGCAATTGTAGTCATAAGCCATCACAGCAAAACTGTTCATAGCCAAAATCCAAAGCCATTTTCATGGTCTCTAAATGGTACAATCCACAGTTATCTCATGTTTCTTCTGTTTGGGGCCATCCTCAGCAGCAGTGAGTGGTTTCCAAGTGATGAGAACTCCAACAAGAAGTAGGGCATCGTGATGGATCAGGCAGGTCCGGAGAGCAGAAGTGGTCACGATCAGACCCGATCTCAAGAGAGATTGTTAGGTACATTAGTTGTCATGTAATGGTTAAAGAATATGTACATTGTGTGCAGAGTGCAAGCAGGGACTCAGGCAAGACTAGTTATGACAGCACAACTAAAAGGGAGACCCAGAAGGTAACACAGACATGCGCCCTGGGACATAAAGCGGCCAGCCACTCCAACATTTAAAAAAAGGTATGTTTGGCACAAAAAACAGCAACAAAATATAAGGAAAGTAGCTGTTTAGGTTAAGCCGATGTATTCTCCACCAAAATATGTAGGAGATTAGCAGATCAGCTCAGAAGGTGGAATTTTTTTAAACTTAATATTTTAATAGCTGATCAACTATTCTTCCAGCAATAAGTTGAAATGAGTGTATTTATTAATTGTGTATGGGATATTACCTCCGTGGCCACCGGCAATAATATCCTAAATGATTGGCAGTTTAAGGCAATGATTGGCAGTTTAAGGCAGTACATTTGAAGCACAGAGACACAAGACACTGGCCTTTAAAAATCAGACAAGACTTTATTACTATTCTAAAACACAGAAAATAATCTAACACAAACACACACATACACACACACGTAGACAGGGGTGAAAATGGCTTTGAATAGAGAGTTTCTAGCAGTTTCTCAGACCATGACCTGAACGAACCAGCAACTTATCAGTTTAATTTAACATTCGCTTCATTTTGAAGGACTTTAAACTTGTATTAACTGCACCAGATCAGCGAGAATTTGGAGGTACTATACTTGCGTTTGTGTTGCCAGGGATTTCCTCGTTGTGTTGTTGTTTGGAAGGAGTTTCTGGCGATGTCGGTGGTCTGGTTGGCCTTATGTATTATGGTAAGGCCTTATGGCCTTATGGTCTGGTTGGCCTTATATATCTCGAAAGACCAATGGGGCTGATAAATAGAGTGGGGTGCAAACCTGGTAGAGTCTCGTAGGTGGGTTGCAAAACTTTGATGAGTGGTTCACAGCGGTGCGAAGGCGAGAGTTGGAGGCTTTTCAAGGACCAGTCTGGATGCGGAGTCTCGGAGCAAGCGTGATTTCCTCGTGATGAACTTCTAAAGCTCTTGGCTGATGAGACTTCTTTCAGATGTGGATGGAGACTCTCTTGAGCTGTTAGTTGAAGAGAACTCCTTGATGTTGATGGACTCTTGATGTGTTGGATGAGACTCAGAGTTTCCTTTGTGTCAGGGGGTTTTAACCCTTTCCAGTTGGGCTGACCCCAAAGTGCTTGCTCCAATCAGCAGGATCTTGGGGCAGGGTGTAAACTGTATTCTCCTCCTCTGACACTAAGTAACATTCTGGTCTGTGAGTTATGTGCTTTGCAAACTTTGCACAAGGTTAAATTAGAACTTTGCAAGGAATTTGGTAACATGCATGTAATACATTGTACTCAACTTCATGTTATACCAACCCTTAGGAAATTCAATAGCGATCACACACATACCAAACACGACATACCTGCTGTTATTGATACACTCATGAACACTATGATACCTGTTAAATGATCAAAAGCATCATAATGACCTGGTGGCTATAAACATGATACATATACGGAATGACATTAAAAGAGGCAACAAGTTTTCAACTATGGTGCATCATCTTAAAAGTCACTGTCTTTTCAAGACATGTAAAGTAGCCTTATGTAGTCTGTTAAAGCTGGGTTCTATGGAATGTGTGAAGGGTGGTGAACTTTACATTTCTGGGGAGAACAAAGGTCTCATTCCATGAGGGTCCTTGGGTGAGTCCCCCCCTTTTCTGTAGTTATCAGTTTTCTCAGGTTCCTCTTGGCTGAGAGGGTTTGTCCTCTGGTCAGGGATGTCCTATCAGTTGCCAATTGTTCACAGGACAGTTGAAATCCAGCAATCAGTAACCAAGCGGTAATTAACTTGGCTCTACAAAGTCTGGGAGCAGGATTCCTAGTTTTATGGCTTCTTTGTTTTCCTTGCCTGTTCGCTTCAGAACCTACAAAAAGAACACTACACCCCCAGTGAAGCATGGTGGTTGCAGCATCATACTTTCAGGCTGCTTTTCTTCAGCCAGACCTGCAGGTTTTCTCAAGGTGGAGGGAGTCTTGAATAGCTACAAATACCAGGCGATTTTAGTGCAAAACATTCAGGTGTCTGCTAGTAAGCTGTAGATGAAAAGGAATTTGTGACCCAAACCATACATCCATAAGATTGATAGACTCTTACCCAAAAAGACTGAGGGTGTAATAAAATCAAAAGTTGCTTCAAAAAAAGTATTAGTAAAGGTGTGCACACTTACACAACTAGGTTATTATTAAGTTTTATATTTTTCTTTTTTCCTATGAAAGTTTCACTATTTGTATACTTCGCAATTGCACATTAAACGTGAGAAAATATCTGACATGATTTATCTTCTTGTCATTCTTCACAAAAACCCGCCATTTTAACGGGGGTGTGTAGACTTTTTATATCCATTGTAGCTCATCACCTACATGATTATTGTATTTATAATGTTAATTAGGTCATCATTATAACATAATCTGGTGTGCATGATAATATCAGAGGTACACTCCTTTTATGGATGGTCAAGCCTTTAAACTTCCTAAATATCAAAACAAATGGTTCAATTTCTTGTCAAAGTGAAAACCCCTGTTCTATGGTTCTATATAGATCTTTTATGGGGCAAGCTGAAGAACTCCTGAAGTTTAACTTTAAAACTTCATGTTTCACAAAAGATTAACAAACCTAACGCAGAATTAGTATTGTCAAACTTACCAAACTAAAATCAAAAAGGAAACTTTTTGCAGATTTCACACCACAGTGGCTAATTGCTAGTGGTGGCAGAAGTAAGGACAATCAGCACTGTGTAGCACTTCTCATCTACAAATGAGAGCAAGAGAGAGAGAATGTGAAAATACATTTTCTCTTCCTCTATTCCCTCAATAATAGATGCAACCTTGCCCTTCTCCATGACAGAAACTGCTTTTAAAATTTCCTTCATACATTTTGCCAAACTCTGAATCAAACTTTCAGTCATAATTAATTGAAGGAATAAAGCCAATATTTTAAATTTGTCCTATCAAATCTTTTTTTGTGCTAGGCAATTAAAAGAGTATATTCTTCTGCTGTGCTTAATTCTTAAATTTGAAGAAACTTACAAAAATCCATTCATAACCCTAGATTTGTATATTTTCCTCTGATGTGATGCGAAACCCCCAGAAAAATATATTTAAGAATCAGACCTGTGTCAATAGCCTTATAATTTACATTACAGCCCTGAAGCACTTAAACAGTGTGCTTAGTGCATTAAATGTGTTAAGTGCATTCAAAAACACACACACAAATATGGCAATACCTTATGTTAAAAGGGTACCTACTAGAGTTGGTATATCCATGAAGCGGGGGTATTCTTGGATGGTTTCTTGCATGTTGGGTGAATGCTTGGCTGTCCAAAACCTGTGCCAGGTGAAGGTTTTCTGTGTGAGGGAAGACAGCGATTCTTAGCTAGAGCTGCTTCTAGCTAGAATCTCAGGCTATCACAGAAACTGGAAAATGAAGCTGAAAAAGACCAGGTGATTTTTTTCTAATCTTCAACTGTCCAGCATGTGCCAATGATAGCCTCACATTCCTGTCCTTGGCTGACAGGAGTGGAACCCAGCGTGGTCTTCTGCTGTTGTAGCTGTTATGGAAATTAAAGATTTTACATGAAAAATCTCTCCTGTTTTCCAATTTAGAGAGTGAAAACCTCCATCTTGTTTTACCTTTACAAAACAGTGATTTCTACACCTGGGTGCAACATCTATATCATTATCTAATACAGCAAGCAGAATATGGAGGTGCTGTTAAACTAAACAATATCATCAAACTGAAGAATGTCCCATTTTTTATTCTTCAGACTTAATCATCTTCATAATGAAGGGCAGCATCAGTGCCAGAGATACCAGCAGGATTAACAAGCTTATTTGCAAGGCAGGATCTATCATTGGACACAAACTGGAGACTTTTGAGTCAGTTAGGAACAGGAGGTCACTGAACAAACTGCTCTCCATCATGGACAATCCATCTCATCCACTCTACAACACACTTCAGAGTCAGCAGAGCTCATTGTCCAAAAGACTCATTCAGGTTCGTTGTCATAGAGAACGTGACAGGAGTTCATTCTTACCATTCGAAATAACATTATACAACAGCTCACCTGTGTGTGACAGATGATAACAATTTCACATTACAGTACTTCAAGAAATCTATCATTTAGACAGCTGTCATTATATTCTACAATCTCAAGGTTCTTCATATTCATTATTCACTGCCAGTTTTCACAAGTGTACTTATGTAAATACTGAGGTGCACCTGGTTAAATCTACAACTATGTCCCATATCTGCACTACTACATTTAATTTAACTTATTGTATCTTATATTTTATATTTTGTGTGTGTATGTGTTGTATCTTGCTACTGACCATGCTGCTGTAACACAAGAATTTCCCTCATGGGATCAATAAAGTCTGTCTGTCTGTCTGTCTGTCTATCTATCTATCTATCTATCTATCTATCTATCTATGTCACGAGAACTTGATACGGCCCCCTCCAACATGGTATCTTCCAGCTCTTCTGTCTGAAATCCTTTACCAGGATCCACTCACCAGGATTCAGGCTGTCGTGTTTTCCTCTCACTTCCTTGGGTAGAGCCTCTTTCACCTGTTTGTGAACATCTCTGAGAACAGAAGACAGGTTAATGCAATAATGCAACATACCATCTGTCCATTCCTCAGTGGAGAGGGTCTGTTATCTCTTGGGCCCAATCCCCATGTTCATTGGTCTTCCAAACAAGATCTAAAACAGGCTGAGGCCCACTCTGCTTCTTGCTCTGGTTACCAAGGGTAACCAAGGGCAATGCCTGTGTCCAATTCAATGCCTGTGTCTGAGCAGCATTTTTACCTAAACTAGCTGGGTCATTGGCACAACATTGTTTTAGGTCAAACCCTAAATACATGCTCACTGTTTTAAGGGCTGAATTAACAAAATGTGGGACATTGTCACTAGTGATCCTATATGGAATTCCCCATTGAAGGATGATTTTTTTTACCAGCTAGCATCTGGCTTGGTTCTTGAGAATGCTTCACCCAATTTAAAAAACATGTCCACTATCACGAAGCAGTCTTCTCCCTCTATTCTCGATTTCTTGGTGAGGTCATATCCTCACATGGGTTTTCATACCACTGCTTTCTGGATGACACTCAACTCTCCTTCCCTTCCTCAGACGCCGATGTTTCTGCTCAGATCTCAGCATCTTATCATGGATGGCAGCTCATCAGATGAAACTTAATCCCAGCAAAACTGAACTGCTGTTATAGAATATTTTAACCACACTATGTTAACCACAGAATGTGTACGCATATTTGATAATGTTTAATCCTCAATGTTATAGATGTATGGAACCAGTATAGTGCAAAATCTGTCATTGTACCCAGTAAAAGGCTTTCTGACTAGAACTATGTGAATGGAACAGGAAGTATATGCTGAGAAACTGAGGCCTAAAAATGACCTATATGACCTTACATATGCATGGGAATCCTATGAAACAGGAACATGCTGTAAATTTAACTGAGTAAGGCTTCCTTAAACAATAATATAAGCATATAGGGTAACCTGGTGTCTTGTTAAAAAACAGGATACACATGTATGAGAGTTTGTGTCTTGTTAAAAACAGGATGTAGAAGAGGTTTCAGGTAAAGGTATATAAGAATGCCCTTCTGAAGAGTTGGGCAGCTTTTGTCTGCAGACAACTGCTCGGCTTTATTTTTTGAAAGAATAAAGTCTAATGGCGTCAACACCCAGGCCCTCCAGAGTGATCTTTGAGCTACACGAATGGCCACAACACTATTCAACCCCACATTGGGATCTGGTTTAGCAGTGCTAGACAGATTCTCTAGAAATGATGCACAGACAGTGTTACCCCTTGTCCTGATGACCATGAGATGCTCAATAAACTGTAAATACAGAAAATATAGTCATATTTTTGCAGTCTGATGCTATCTCAGATCATTATCTCATTTCATGTAAAATGTGTTTTGATCATAATATATCTTGCCATGCTACCACGTCAAACGTACATTCACGTCAGCTATTGCACAGAGTTTTATCAATAATCTCCCAGAATTATCAACCATGATTGGATCACCGTCTGATCCCAAAGAACTTGATCAGGCAACTGAATGCTTTGTATGCTAAACGATAGATAAGGTAGCTTCACTTAAAAGAAAAATAATTAGAGAGAAAAAGCTAGCACCCTGGTAATACCTTAAAACAGACTACTTGAAAATTAGAATGTAAATGGCATCAAGCTAAATGGGTACTATTATTATAAACAGCATGGGAGGAGAGCCTCCTGAGCTATAGAAAAGCTCTTAGTGCTGCTAGATCAACCCTAATTGAAGTTAACAAAATAATCCTAGATTCTTATTTAATACTGTAGCAAATTTAACTAGGAATAAGACCACAATACGCGCACACGGAATACACGACCACAAAACGCGCACACAATCATTATATAGCAGTGATGATTTCATGATTTTTTTCAATGGCAAAATTGAAAATATCAGGCAGAAAATTCTGACTATTAATTTAAAATCAGACAGTTTTATAACTAATCCTGTAGATAATGATAATAAAACTATCAGGTCAATGATTAGAATGTTTTACTGCCCTTCGAGAGACGAAAACTAATTTCACTAAGTTCCTCATCAAAATCATCAACTTGTCTACTAGATCCCTTACCTACATATTTCTTCAAACAGATAATTCCAGACGCAATCGAATCTTTTCTATAAACAATCAGTTCTTCCCTTAGCACTGGCTATATACCTAAATCCTTTAAACTAGCAGTTATCAAACCCCTGATTAAAAATCATCATGATCTTGACCCCTGTCAGCTGTCCAACTATAGGCCAATATCAAACCTCTCCTTTATCTCCAAGATCTTAGAAAAGGTTGTAGCACAGCAGCTATGCTCATACCTACATAGAAATAACATTCATGAAATGTATCATTCAGGATTTCAGTGCTGGTTAAATTGGTAAATGACCTACTACTGGCCTCTGGCCTTGTGTCTCCTTGCTTGTGTCGCTTGACCTCAGTGCAGCTTTTGATACCATTGATCATGCTATTCTCCTTGATAAACTAGAAAATTAGTTAGGTTAGGTTCAACTTTATTGTCATTGTCAGAGTGTGAGTACAGAGACAACAAAATACAACTAGCATCCAAACAGAAGTGCAAATAGCATATAAATTAAAATGAGGTAAAAGTTATGGTGCAACAAGTTAACAGTGTACAGGTAAAGGTAAACAATATGATGCATAGCAGTAGTGCAAGTGGCAATTAATTAAATGGAATAAATAAGAATTATGGTGCAGTTAGTTGAGATAAACAGTATACAGGTAGAGGTAAGCAGCATGATGCATGCAATATGATGCAGTGGATACGTACAGTGGATAAAAACGCAGATGTGCAAATAGCAATAATGTGCAAATAATTCTATATATAGTATAGTGCTTTTAACAATGAACATTGTCACAAAGCAGCTTCACAGAAATAAATGGATTCACAAAAAATATGAAATTTATGAATTTATGAAAAAATAACAGTATGATATAAATAATAGCAGTGGTAGATTATTTGTATAATACAAATAATTGCAGATAACAGTAGTGCCTAATGCTAATGTTTAGTTATTAGGTGGAGCCTGGCAGTTACGCTTAGAAGCGTTAGAGTTCAGCATTGGTAGAGTTCAGCATTGGTACAACTGATGGGAAAAAGCTGTCTTTTTGTCTGACAATGCAGACTTTTGTAGCATTTTCCTGGTGGGAGAATGCTGCAATTGTTTCCGTATTATCAAGGTGTCCTCAACAATATCTCTCACTCGCTGCAAGCAATGCATTGCATAAATGTCTGAAATGTTGGGCAGCCGTGTTCCAATGATGTGTTGTGCAGTTTTCACTACTTGTTTTAATGCCTTCTGTTCACACACTGTGCAGTCATTGTACCATACTGTGATGCAGTTTGTAAGGATGCTCTCAATGTACAGTGATAGAAGTTCACCATGATCTGAACTCCTGTTTTCGAATTGTTTTGCAGGGAGTTTCTTGAGTGCGTCGGCGTCTTAACTATACTGTTTCTCTCTTTTTTTAAATCAATAATTTTGCGCTATCATTTTCATCTGTTGTATTTTTCA
>CM074935.1:9234699-9244879 GCA_037576815.1 Pangasius larnaudii
CTGTTCCTTTCTTTCGCCATACTTTTCTCTTCCCATCATTCTGGTACAAGTTAATCTTGGTTTCATCAGTCCAAAGATTCTTATTTCAGAACATGGGAGGCTTTTTTAGATGTTTTCTGGCAAAGTCTAATCCAGCTTTCCTGTTCTTGAATGTTACCAGTGGTTTAAAGTCATGGTATTTACATTCATGAAGGCGTCTCTTGACTGTAGATTTTGACAGTGATACGCCTACCTTCTCCAGAGTATTCTTGACTTCTGTTGATGCTGTGAAGGGGTTTTTCTTCATCAAGGAAAGGATTCTGTGATCATCCTCTTTAGTTGTCTTCTGTGGTCTTCCAGGCCTTTCAGTGTTGCTGAGCACAGCAGTGCATTCCTTCTTTTTAAGAATGTACCAAATTGTTGATTTGGCCACTCTTAAATTTTTTTTTCTATCTCTCTGATAGGTCTCTCTTGTTTTTCATACCTAATCATGGCCTCCTTCACTTGCATTGAGATCTTCTTGGACTTCATATTGGTAGCTCTAGTCGAACAGCTGCCAGATGCCAACTCAATACCTGATATCAACTCCAGACCTTTTATCTGCTTCATTTGTCTTGAAGTAATAAGGGAATGGACCACACCTGGTCAATTAACATCTTGTCAGTCAATTGTCCAAATACCTTTGAGCCCCTGAAAATGGAAGTACTTTGCTTAAAATGGCTGTAATTCCTAAATGGTAAATGCCATATTTTTGTGGAACCTCAAAATAAATAAATCTCAAAGTCTACACGTCGATCACATCTTGATTGTTTTATTTCAAATCCATTGTGGTTGTGTATAAAGGCAAAATCACAAAAACTGTCATTGTCCAAATACTTCCGGACCTGACTGTGTATATATAATTATACACACACATACATACACTCACACACACACACACACACACACACGATCACCGAGCATCTATATATCAGTGGCGTGCGTTGTTGTTTTAAAATGAGGAGGGTGTGTGTGTGTGTGTGTGTGTGTGTGTGTGTATGTGTATGTATATGTATATGTGTATATATATATATATATATATATATATATATATATAAAATGTGTGTGTGTGTATCTTTACATAAAAAAAGAATTAAAAAAAGAGAATAAATATAATTCTATTTTGTATTTTTAAATTTTATTTAATATTTGTAATACTAATTATACATTTCATAGTGTTTTATGTATTTTTACATTTATTACAAAATAACTAAAGTAACAATTATTGCAGTAACAATTTGAACAATATTTTGGAAACACTTTAGAATAAGGTTAACATTAGTTAACTACTTTAGTTAACATGAACTAAGAATGAACAATACTTCTACAGCATTTATTAATCTTATTTAATATTATTTTCAACATTTACTAATGCATTATTAAAATCAAACGTGTTTGTTAACATTAGTTAATGCACTGTGAACTAACATGAACTAACAATGAACAACTGTATTTTTATTAACTAACGTTAACAAAGATTAATAAATACTGTAATAAATGTTCATTGTTTGTTCATGTTAACACCTTAACTAATGTTAACAGTAACACTTTACAATAAGGTGTCATTTAATATTTTTTTTATTTGTGAACTGATGTTCAGCTGTTGAGCATTCTTCAAGCTGAATGCTCACTAAAAACTAACAGTCATGACGTTTTCAGGACATTTCAAGTTTTCATTTTAAACCCACGGCACCTTATGGGGTCTCTGTTATGAGTCAATGGACTTAGGGGAGGCAAGCCTCCGCTGTAACTTTACCTGCGGGTGTCGCTGTTGGACAGTGTTACTTTATAAAAAATAGTGACTTTTATACTTTTAATGTTATTTTTAGTAATATTTGCGTCGTTTTATTTTTGCAATATCGATGATTTTCTCAATTTTTTGAGGAGACACTGCCTCCCTTGCCTCCTCGGAGGAAACGCCCCTTTTATATATATATAAATATATATATAAAATATTTGTGTGTGTGTAATGCCACAGTATATTGGAGTTGCCATGGAGCTTTCAGCTCTAATCTGAGGTTATTTACATCCAAATCCGGTACAAAGTTTAAGAATTACAGCATGTTTATGGCTCCCCCCTTTTTAAGGGACCAAATGTAATTGGACAAACTAACAATCATAAAATAAACTGTCATTTTTTAAAATACTTGGTTGCAATTCCACTTCACTTAATGATTCTTTTAAGAATTCACAAAAGGTTTTCTATGCTTACAGGTTTCCAGCTCTTTTGAAATCACTGTTAACTTTGCGCTTTTTGTCTCTAGCCATGACTAAATATCATTCTCTAAATTAATTTCCATGTGTAGTCAGAGGCAAAAAAGGCTCTTGCATTTTAGCTAACAATGTTAACACAGTCTGCTGCCACCATCAGGTGAGAAGAGACATCTTTAAAAAAAAAAAAAAAAAAGTTTAACAAAGAAAAACAAGTATCCTAATCGTTGTCATGGTAAGGCTTTCTTTTAGCTATTTAACATTTATGCAAGGAGTCTCCAGTGTTAGTGACATGGGAAAGTCTTCAGGACAGAGGAGTTTACACTTTGCAGTTCCTCAGTAACATGGCAAGCTCCTTTTTTTTTTTTTTGTCTTATCTTCGAGAGAGAGAAAAAAAAAGACAGACTGCAGAGGGAAATGCTGCTGGTTTAACATGAATGAGAGGAACTAACAGGAACTAACATTTAAATGTAACTATAAATGGATAGAATTTATTAATAAAAAAATGTTTGCAAATTGTTGTGGTACAAAAGGAATAACAAGCCTCGGGATGTGCTGTTATAGGAAAATAATCCACTTAAGTGCGGTAACTCCTCTTCACCGTCTGCTGTGTGCTATTCTTTACTTAATTATGATTCTGATAATTGCTGTAAATCAGTCATTCATATGTAACTGACTAACATCACTTATAATAATACTTAGATTTCATTGGTAAATGTAAAATTATTGAGCAAGTGGTTTAATTTTTTTTCACTGCAGGTTACAACCAAATTCGAGCTGTACACTTGCTTTAGCCCTCTTGTAACAAAGTCCTGTGCCATCAACGCTATTACGAAACTGCTGCGGTGGGTGAAGAAGGAGGAGGACCGTCTCTTTATACGATATCCCCCGAAGTACTCAACCACACCTAATGCAAGCAAAAGCTAAGAGTGGTGCTCAGTTGAACTCTGCTAATAACAACGTCCTCTGTGTCAGAACTGACAATCAGCACTCCATTTCCGATGGATATGGATCACACTGAGCACTAAATTCTGCCCAGTACCTCAGCAGCACAGGAGAGTCTTTATTACTTTTGTTATTAATAGTAATGTTTGGAATATTGCAGTCCTAACTTAACATGTATTTGGGTGATGGAATGAAGTAGGTGCTTGATTTCTTGATTTTGTACAAAAATTATCATGCATCAAATAAATCGGACATTAGGCTCCATGTTTTGTTAATTTTCAAATGCTGATGTTCCTTTATTAGAACAGGAGCTGAAAAAGTGTGTTCTGTCTTAATTATTCAAATTAAATTAATGTTAAATAGCGGCATTGTTTTAAACCTTTTTCATGTCAGTGTGTTATATAAAATTGAGCTGTTTGACTAGTTTGAATAAAAAAGTTATTTTTAAAGAGACACCAGGAGTGCCCACTAGGCTTGTGTAATATCAATATAATATAATATAATATAATATAATATAATATATAATAATGTAATACATGATATTATATAGCCACACTATCCAGTGGTGTTTATTGCACATTATATTAGGTATATTACCATAACTGCAAACGTGTAGGAATAAAGAGATTAATAGGCCTTAAATGAAGTGTCAAATCTAACACTTTTTAAAATACTATTAATGGTAATGATAATTTAAAAAAGTGATTTTTTTTCTTCTTTTTGACTGGCACTTTCCTATTCAACATTGAGCTGCAAAAACTGAGAAAATGTTGGCAATGTGGACATTAAACAGCTCATTTCTAAAAGGACTACATGTGTTTGTGTGTGTGTTTTAACTGTTTACTGCAGAATCACTTAAAAATACCCCATCCAGCTGAGTTTTTGTGATTGTCACAGTTCCAAACTTCACAGCTGGTAATGATATTATGCCTCCCCTACTATTTTTAAACTGGAAATTGTGGAAATGCTTGTTTTCCTGTGTTTTTTTTTTTTTTTTAGGTTACTGGTTCTGGAAGATTAATGTGTTTTGTCATGATACTATAAAAAGAAAAATCAAGATTGGGAAAAATCAATATAAGCACGTGCCCTCTCTAATTAACCTGGTTTTTTCCCCGCAACCAGATTTCCAAGACAAAATAAAAGAGGTTAATTCGAAAATAATTCCTCAGAGCAAGCTTTTCATTTAGTTTTTGTCCAACTGCAGTTAAAATGGGCATGATATGATGGTGAGTTTATATGCAAAGTAATGCAACTTTATTTTACTTATTTCGGGCATCAATGCAAGAATCTGATATTAGATTGGTCAGCGAAATACTATCAAAATCGGATTAAAACCATTACCAGATTTCAAGATATTAGAAATTAATTATGAGGTTGATCCACACATGTATACTCAACATGTGCATTAATATAACCAGCTTGTTTCTCTCCTCGTATCCAAATAAAAATAACTTGAAGGAGCACAGAAGAAAACTATTTATTAGTAAATCGGCTTGAGTGATTTATTAGAGGACAGTAACTTTGAGTCAGTTGTTCTTCCAACCAATAAGGAACACATGCTAGATTAAATATACATTGTGTATTATAAAAATGATGTAGCATTTATGAACACTGTTCAGATACTAGGTTAATAAAATAGTTTAAAAACTTACAAGCTACTTGATTTAAAACGTACCAGTGCAAGCATTTCACACTTGCTTGCTTATTGACTCATGCACATCTGGTGTTTTCCCATTATCAAATTACTTGAATGTGTTTATCAAATAAGATTATTTTATACCTGTAAATGCACTCATTGAAGACTGCCTTGAATGAAATGTATTTTAATATATTTTGGTGGTAAATTATCTTTTACTGTAAAATGAAGGAATGTCATCTCATCTCCTGTGGGTTTTCAGTGATTTTATTTTACCACAATATCTAGTCTTAGATTTTGCTGGTGTGTATTGCTGGTAAAAAGTCATTGTATCACTTTCGGTTGTCATCTCATAATAATGGCATGTAAAATCAGTGAGATGACAGAAGAGGGTGTTGCTCAAGTAGACATTCAAGTTCAATGATATTTAAATGTGGGATATATCATTGGTCACAGGGCTTGCCACAAAACAGAAAGTGACTTGACTTTTAATAAATGAATAACTTTTCCTACTTTGCCATTTGAACACATTTCAATTTGCAACCTAAGCTATTTGCTCAAAACCGTGTAGTGAAGACATTGTGTAATACAATTATACTTTTTTCTGTTCAATTTCCATGAGCTGTGGCATTCGCTTGAAAAATACTTGGAGCAAAATATCAAACAACAGTGTATTTATTTCCCTTCTCACAAAATACTTCCAGGCATGTTTGGCACACTGAGTTGATTTTACAGGCTTAAAAATTATTTTTCTGTTTTACTTTGTGATCTATGGACTTACTTACTTTTTTGACTTGTACATGCAGATGGTTTCTTACAATGCTCTGCAGAGCATTGTTAAAAGTGAAATATCATTACAATTAAACAATATCCTTACTATTAAATCATTTTGTAACCACACAATAGAAATGAAAATTAAATGTACAATTTTTCACAGTACCTAATTTACATTTTAGATTTTAAAAACCAGTGAATATCTTCTACATACATGCTTTAATATATACATAAGCAGGGTCTGTCCCAAAATCTACTTAATCCATGCATTGTAAATAAAATTTACATGTTGAGATTAAAAAGATCTCTCAAATAATAAAGCCATGAAAACAACAAATGTGTGAATGCAATTTCAGTCCATCAAAGGTTTTAAGGTCAATATCATTTTAAAAATGCAAGCATAGTAGGTGAAACGTGACAGATTTGAAAGGACATTAAGGCTGTTAAACACCAATGTCTAAAAAAGTAGATCGTTTTGCCAAGTGTCCTAGCTGCCTGATTTCAACACCACTGGTTGTGTTTATATGTAAATATTTACCAATCCAAATTTAAGATTCCAAATGAAATTTATGTATATTTACATCGATCAGCCATAACATTAAAACCACTGACATGAGAAGTGAATAACATTGATTATTATATATTATTATATATTAGGCTGCAAGTGAACAGTCAGTTCTCGAAGTTGATGTGTTGGAAGCAGGAAAAATGGGCAAGTGTAAGGATCTGAGCGACTATGACAAGGGCCAAATAGACAGAGCATCTCCAACATGGCAGGTATTTTGGGTGTTCCCAAGGCTCACTGATGCACGTGGGGAGCGAAGGCTACCCTGTCTTTTCTGATCCCACAGAAGAGCTACTGTAGCACAAATTGTTGAAAACATTAATGCTGGCTCTGATAGAAAGGTGTCAGAACACACAGTACATTACAGTTTGTTGCATATGGGAATGCGTAGCCACAGACCCATCAGAGTACCCATGCTGACCCCTGTCCACCACCAAAAGCACCTACAATGGGCACATGAGCATCAGAACTAGACCATGGAGCAATGGAAGAAGGTGGCCTGGTCTGATGAATCACATTTTCTTTAACATAATATGGAAGGCTGGGTGCATGTGCTTCACTTACCTGGGGAAGAGATGACACCAGGGTGCACTATGGGAAGAATGCATGTACCACCTACCTAAACATTGTTGCAGAACAAGGACACCCATAACATTAAAACCACTGACAGGTGCCGTGAATAACATGGATTATCTCGTTACAGTAGCACTTGTCAAGGGGTGGGATATATTAGGCAGCAAGTGAACAGTCAGTCCTCAAAGTTGATGTGTTGAAAGCAGGAAAATCTAACAAGTCTAATCCATGGAGGCCCCACCTCACAGTTTACAGGACTTAAAGGATCTGCTGCTAATGTCTTGGTGCCAGATACCAGGACACACCTACAGAGGTCTTGTGGAGTCCATGCCTCGAGAGGTCAGATTTTTGGCAGAACAAGGGGGACCTAGTCAATATGTTATTAATATTAATGTTATGGTTGATTGGTGTATATAAATCCAAACACTATAGACAATGTTCATTTATCTACACAGAATGCAGCATGCTAGTCTGCTAGTCAACATGTTAAACTTTTTAATCACACTGCTTGTTTTAATGGGTTTTATATAAATTCTATGTCAGCAAAAAAAAAAAAATCCAAGTGTGATTATTAAATGGACAGCAAGAAGAAAGATTTGTGACCACAAAAAAGTAAACAAGAAATGCATTGATTGTTGAAAATGATGTGCACATAATCTATTGGTATAACAGACATACTGTCTATTACACCTTAGTCATCTTTTAATGTTTAGTATTAGGACCATTTTGGGGAATAATAAGAAATAAAGGTTTTATCAAAGCTTTCACAACCCCCCCCCCCCCCTTTTTTTTTTTTTTTAAATCGTGTACATTCTGCATCCTCACTGAATTTCTGGCTAATATTAAGTGCTGAACTTTACTTAGGTCAAGCCACATCCTGCATCTACCTCAAAATGTTAGTTTGATAGCCATCACACCACCCTTCACATCTCACACTTGAACTGAGGTTTTTATTGGGCCTTATTATTCCACAAGGAAGCATGACTCATGACTCAAACACACGCAGATTCAGATACTTGCCTCAATCGGTTTACTATTTGCACGAAAGTATACACATGAATGTTTTTTTTTATTCCAACTGAGCCATCAGTCAGATTATTAAGAGATTATTAGACTGCATGTAGGCCTAAACATAACCAGCAACAGTCATTGCAGATATCCCATTTTAGTTGTACTTTTTTAGAGATGGATCAGTACATTTATTAAATTGCTCGATAGTGGTCACATGACTCAAAATAGGAACCAGTTGCCCTGGACTACTGCAAGAGAAAAAGACACCTGACTTCTTTCACAGCATACAAATTATCATGCTGACACGTAAAATATCTAGGAACATTTCTAAAGATTCACTTTCAAGCACTACGACAATCTTTTTGAGTATCTCACAGCAAAGTGCTTTAAATGTAAGACGAGGGGCTGAGGTTCATGTTTTCATGCACATGGCTGAGGTGCCTCATTGCTCGCTCATATGCCATGTGTACAGACTTCCGTACATTTGGTTTCTTGCCTTCCATCAGGTGAAGTTTATCCACAGTGTCATCGATTCCCATTGGATGGAGTTTGCCCATTGGTAACCACTGCCTATTGGGTAATAGAGGGAGAACCACTTAGGTTCAAAACAAAATACCTGTTCTGAGGACCTGAAGACACTTCCATACAAATTAAATAAAAGCAAACTTTTGAAGGTTAACAGTTTAAAACGTTCAATAAAATAATTACCACATGAACCAGTATGAATGAGACTTCACAGCAATCATATGCAGTCCGTTTACACTAACATCGGTATCTGTTGGTGTTTATTCAGTCATCTTTACTGTGAAAACACTTCTTACTCAACATGAGGCTTCCTTTATAAAGACATGAGTAAAAGAATCCTACATGTGTACTGCGGGGCAGGGTAAGGAATCAGCACACACCTGTGAGTGCATGAGAGAGGTGGAGACAAGAGAGCGCAGATGTGTGCTGAGTAACACTAAACCCGAGCAGAAAGAGCTGAGCTCTCTCTCTCAGTTGAGCAATCTCAAGCCTGTCTCCCATTCCGTTATTCCCCTCTGAACTGATGAGTGTTATATGGACTTGCAATTATTTCCTACAAGTTCCCACTAATGACTTATTAAAGTCCACATGCATGAAAAAAATGTTCCTAATTCTTTATCAGTGGCCCATTTATTAAATCACAAACACGTTACGTTATTAGTCAAACACACCAGAGCAAAAAGAAAAAGAAAAATAGGCACAAATCTGGGAAAGTGTCAAGTGTTTGTTAGAACATGTCACCAACAGTTATTTATTTATGTTTCTTGGGAATTCCATTAATTATTTCAGTCACTCTTACTCATGTAACAGGAAAAGTTACCATGAACTAACTTACCAGAACATGAGCACAAAAACATTTGTACACACACTTCTCAGTCTGCATACAAGAACATTTTCAAATCTGCTTCAGGTTTTATAATTCCTAATTTGTATGTCATTTAAATCTGATCATATTAACATTTTATATCTTAGGCCTTGGGTTGCTTACCAGGTTCTTTTTGTGTCGAAGAACAGCACAAGGAATAGCTTGTCCTCAGTCTCCGTCTGTCTGCGCTCACCCAGTTTCAGCACTTCTTGAGGTGGTACTGGGATTACAATGCCGTTAGGAAAAATTCCTTCTTTGGACATGTCAGGATCTACTGTCTGGATATAACCAACATGATCAGAATGATCAGGTTATTTAGCTAACTCGATAAAAGAATGAGTGGGTTACAGAAAAACTTACCATTGCTGGATATGAGGGATAGCCCCTGCATTTAGCCCAAACCAAGCTGAGAGGCTCCAGGTTAGTCTCTTTTGGGGAATCATTAGACATTAGATGAAATTATCAGCATTCCAAATGTGTGGAAACATCTTTAAGTTTTATTTTATTTCATATTTGTATCTACCTGAATCATCCTTTGTGTTCTCTCCCTCCCCAACTAGGACCTTGTTTAAAGATGGTTTGCCTTGACTGCGTTTGGGAGGTGAAGAACTATTCATGGAAAAGGCAATAAAAAAAAGGGTAAATATATTCACTATATCCTGCGTGTATATTAAGTGTAAGTGTCCTTCCTTACCTGATGTTTTGATAAGCAGTAGAGCAACGTTCTGACTCTGGGACGCTATTCTTCTGTTTTTTAAGACCATTTGTCAAAACTGAAATAAAAATAAGGAAAAATGTAGCTGCAAGCTGTGATTAAGGGGGCCATGCTTTTTGGCCCTGCCCATTAGCGATGGAGGAAAACCAGAAGTCACTGGGACAATCAGCATTTGTTCCCATTGAGATATAGTAAATTTGAAGCCAAACCACTCAAAGATATTTGGACAATTGAATGACAAGAAGTTAATTGACCAGGTACAGTGCATTCCCTCATTACTACAAGACAAATGAAGCAGATAAAAGGTCTGGAGTTGATATCAGGTATTGAGTTGGCATTTGG
>CM074935.1:9252442-9266696 GCA_037576815.1 Pangasius larnaudii
AAAGCCTTTGAAACGTATGAAGTGCTTGTAATTATATTTCAGTACATCACAGAAACAACTGAAACAAAGATCTAAAAACAGTTTAGCAGCAAACTTTGTGAAAACTAATATTTGTGTCATTCTCAAAACTTTTGGCCACGACTGTACATTATTATGTTACAATATTAACTGCAAGTATACATGAGATAATAGAAGATAATAGACAGACGTTCTAGCAAGGACAAAAAAAAAAGGGTCCAGACTCCAAATGAAATATCGGTGACCATTCTTTACTTTTTTTTCCAGTTTCACAGCAATGACCTCCTGAACCTCTAACGTGGGAGAGAGAAGTAAAGGAGATTTCCTTCATCTAGTGAGTAATGAATGTAAAGTATGAATGATCAAGTTTTTTTTTTTTTTTTTTAAAGAACAGAATCACTCAAAACAAAATGGTAACAGCATTTGGCTCAGTGGATTTCCCTATTATATCCAATAATGGCTTAGATGTTTCTGTCTAGTACAGGGAAAAAAAAGTTGCAGAAAAAAACAAAAAATATATGTTATTAATCATATACATGCAATCAAAAAAATGTAAATCTACTGGATTCCTTGAAATAGTTGTGTAAACTCAGTGTGTTTCAGAGGGACTAGAGTTTCTCTTCTCAGGTAATTAACTTGCAGTAAAAACGTGCACCTGTTCACGTTTGAGCCTCTCTCTCTTGCGGATAAGCTCGATCAAGAGTCGAGCTTTCTCTAGGTCCTGCCGCTGCTTCTGCCAGTATTTCAGCTCCACCCTCAACGCCTGCACTTTGGCATCCGGCTCCCTCTGCAACAAATCATTGCCAAGCATGTTACTTGTTAATACGGTAATAAAAACAAAATGCTGATTTCTTAAAGTTTATTAATGATCTTAATGTGAATATTCAAACTTATTGATAATAGGCTTCGTATTCAGAGTCAGCAACTTAAGTCCTAAAGATATTTCAGTATTTACGGGTGAAGTTTGGGCATATTAGAGTTTGGTTACACAGGTACTTAAGTGGATATTCTGAACTTGCCATTCAGATTAGTAAAATCACCTGTATGTAGTTCATGCCTCTGAGGTTGCCACATTTTTCTTGAGTAAAAGTGTCAGAGTTTTCCAGTAATGTCTTGACCACCACCTTTAATCACAAGCACTTACCTTTAAACCCGAAAAAAATCAAGGATAGAAAATGCAGAGTAAAGAAGGAAATATGCAATATGATGTAACATAATCGCAAGAGATAATTTTAAAATGGCCAATAAAAAAAGACTACTACAATGATATATGTGAAAATAAATCTAATAGGAGTCTAGTATATTGCCAATATATAACTGCATTAATAGATTTAGTTGTAATTATGATATTATAATGTTAATCACTGCAAGTTTCATTTAATTCAAAAAATATGGCTTCTACACTCATTATTCTACAGCTTACAAAATAGCACTTGATCAAGTACATCCTATTATTTTGCATTTAAATTTTTTATATTTTGCACTGATAGCAACTGATGCGCACAAATTAATGAAGCCATGAGATACTAAATCAAGTTCTTGAAATCGTAATGTGTATGCAGGATAAAAACTATTTTATCACGATGTGTCTCCAAATAAGTTGCATCTCCAATGAGATGCAGAGATCCAGTGTCCTCAAGTCTTTAAAGGGTCGATTATTACTGATGGACTGATTGTGTGACGTTTACATATTTAATATTTGCCTCGAATGGCATTCCATTGTTTTTGAGTATATTTACAGCCAAAAAAATAATAATAATTTCAGTGTGTCACATTGTGGTTACTTCAAACTGCCAGACAGAAGTGCTGGACTTAATACTGCTCCTCACGCAAACCGATTTTATGCTAGGAAAATGCACTTAAGTTCAAGATCAGAATCGCACATGACAGACACACCTCTGTTTTAGACAAACTCCACCCCACATGCATAACTCTCTCATAAATTCTGAATACTACTTAAGTCTGTAGTTAAATCTGAGGTCTTAATACCAATGTGTGCAATTAAATCCTAAATCCATAACTCAACTCTGAATACAGCCCATGACACCACATGTGAAGGAAGATTCGAAAATCTTAAAGGCTCCCAGACCTCTTCAGTTTTCTGAACCTGTAGGTGTGAGTGGAGCTGACGGATGAGTGGAACTCCGTTACGGGAATGACGTTTTAGCAGCCAATAATTATGAAGCCTCTGCATGAACTGGTTCTTCCTCTGTACTGGCACCCCTGTGCAAATCTTATTAAGCCTGTTAAGTAATAGTGCAAATCAAGCCTTCATTCCCCCATACATCTATTAAAATGAATATTATTTTCTGTACTGTTACACAAAATGGCATAAAAATTTAAATAGGTTGGTGTGAGAGGAAATGCAAATAGTCTTACCTGTAGGATGGAATTTGGGGCACGAGGAGTAGCGGCACTGCTGACTTGCGTGACACTCCATCTGCATTCTTTCTTGTCTTCTTTTTTTGCTGTGTAACCAAACCCTTTTTGCTCCTATGCTGATTTTGCTGAATTGTGGGTACTAAAGTGTATGACCTTTGACCCCTACCCCTTACAAAGCCTCCACCCTCTTCACTGTACCCCACATCACATGCTCCAAGAGGAGAATGGCTCCCACAGAAGGCAGTCTTCTTCACAGTGAATGTGGTGTTGCTGGTGCCAGTCTCCCTCACTGGGTCAATCTTCATGAAGAGCCCAGCCCGTTGAGCGCAAGTGACATGAAATGCTCGGTAGCAGTTGGCCTTGTGGCACTGAATGGAGGCCCCCCTCCCTCTCTGCTTGCACAGGTAGCATGTCAGTTTCCATCTTGCAGGGGGAATGTTATTCACTCCTTCTATAGGCTCTAGGAATACTGTGTTAGCAAAGCAAACTTCGGGGATCCAGATAGCACAAACTACGTGGACCCAGCGGCCATCGCTGGCCTGTTTAAATGCACCTCCTCTATTTGGGCAAAGGACACAGTCCACAGGCCGGGAGGGGGACTGCAGGCAGTGGCGGCATAACCACTGGCCTTCGGGTATGTAGGGCACTCCGTAACACTCCTGGTGCACAGCCAAGTTGCAGATGTCACAAAACAGGATGACATTGCTGTTAAGGCACTCGTCATCCAGGCACACACAGCAGAAAGCATCCTCATCAATGGTGCTCTGGGACAAGGCTTGGCTCCTGGACTCCAGAATGCATTCCCTCTCCAACCTATCAATCAATAACTCAAATGTGTCAGGAGAGACTGAGGCATGCCCATCTGACACACGTTTCTGATTGACAATCTCCAGCCAAGCCATGTCTTCCTCATCCATGTCATACTCCGCCTCCTTCTCCAGCTCCTCGCCGGACTTCTCCACGTAGCGGTAGTAGGCCGCAGGAAGAGGATGAGCTTCTGATGGCGAGTAGGTGTCCACCCTGTGGAAGGTGGGCTTAGGTAGAGGGCTCACTAACTGAGTGCGATGAGCTGAGCTCAACTGGTTGTGGGTGTAGTGTTGGCCAACACAGCGTCTACTCCTGCGACTATGTTTGCTGTCTTTCCTCTTGTCCTTAGGTAAGGAGACAGTGTGGTCCTGCTGACCATAGCTTGCAATCTGGTCACTGTTCTCTTTGTTGCTGTTGTACTCTGCCAGGTCCTGCGCCAGCATCTCATCCTCTGTGATGAGTTTGAGGGGGTCAGAAATGTTAATACGATGAACTCTCCCCTCAAGCTCTACCTCCACCATTTTCTGAGACTGGGCATATGTGAGTGTGTCTCTGGATATTGAGAAGTTGAGCCTACATGGGGAAGGAGTGCGGAGAAGAATATCCTGGTCTGTGTGGTTGGAGGAACTGCTCCTTCCTCTGCCTCTGCTGAATGCAATTTGACAACTTCGTCTCCTTAGCTTCTTCATTTTAAAATCTTTTATACCTTGAAAATTCCATAAATAAGTGAGTGTTGGCATGGGCTCTAAATTATTAAATAAAAAATAGGCTTGATATAGATTTTTCCCTATTGGCAATTTACCTTTTTAAAAAATTGTGATTAAAAACAATTTAATCATCCAGAACCAATAGCCTAAAATAAGAAAGGAAATCAAGCATCTCCACCATTTCATGTTTATATAGAGAACAGGAGGGTGTAATAATACAGCTGTGCAGAAGGAACAGCCAGCGCCAACTGCAAAAACTCTGCTGAATGTAAGGCACAGTAAACAGTATTTATTTATAAAAAAAAAAAATAATTAAAAAAAGTGTGTGTGTGGGGGGGGGGGATTAACAGTACATTTTATATAATTATTTTACTGTTGATCTTCTTCTCAGTGCTTGAATGCATTTGAGCACTGGTTGGCAAGCAAAATAATAAAAACATTCACTTTCTAATTACCATCACAATTAACATGAAAAAATGTTAATGTGGGGGCTCCTGAGTGGCTCCCTAGTATTCGTCCTATCATCAGGGGATTCAGGTTCACTGATGCCACTCTTTCCAATGAGCTTAACAACGTTAATATTTTAAACCTGTCTTTACATCAAGCGACAGTCCCCAAGTGTCTCAAATCAGCCATCATCATACCAGTACCGAAAAAATCAAATATCAGCAACATAAACAACTATCAACCAGTTGTACTCACACCCCCCATTATGAAGTGTTTTGAAAGTTTGGTCCTCTCCTACATTAAAGCCATTATCCCTGCCTCCCTGGACCCTCCACACTGTCCTGACCCGTCTAGAAAGACAGAGCACATACATCAGGATGCTATTCACTGACTACAACTCTGCTTTCAAAACCATTATCCCCACGAAACTAACCTCCAAACAATATGGACAAGGCCTCAGCTCAACCCTCTGCAAATGGATCCCGGACTTTCTTTCAGATTGCCCTCAGACAGTTAGACTCAGCACCCACCTGTCCTTCACTCTAACTTTGAGCACTGGTACCCAGAGGTGCCGTTATGGGGGATGCAGGGTATGCCAGGCATATGAGCCCAACAGGACACTAGGGGGCCCAAAATCACCACTTTATTTTATTTTTAAAAAATCTTATATACACAAACACATTTAACCATTAGTAAAATAAAATAAAATCTGTAAATTATACAAAGTGAATGTGAACTTGCTCTCCTGTCACTTCAAAATACAGTGTGCATGGCATTAACGATGCTTAGAAGAACATGATGGATGGAAGGAGACACTTGTCAGGTGCCCAAAAGTGAAAACATAAAAAAGATTAAGGTCAAAAGGATGAAAAATCCCCTTACAAATTGGGTCTTTACAAATCAGAATAAACAAATATTGGTCGTGATGATTCCAGTGACAGACAGGGAAAGAGCAGCAATACTAATGGTAACGGCATCAGTGAGGATGCTAGCAGTGAGACAGGACAGGAGATTAATAATAAACAAGCAATAATCTGCAGCGACAAAACAGTACGACACAACAGCATTTAAGTCACTGGCAGGACCAGCTAACTACAGGCTACCCGAGAGGGAGGCCACAGAGTTTGACACTGAAGACCCAAATATGCAAGGTCCATGAAAGTGAAGCAGGACAGCCTATCAGTAGATCAAGCATGCCCACCATCAGTGTCACCGAAGATAGTGAGGAACTAAGTAAAGAAGCAGAGACCATAAATGTCAAAGTGTTGCTCAATCATGACACAGATCCCTCAAACTGGCCTTGCCCAGGTAAAGTCTCTGTTTCATTCTGTATGATGCTGACTGAGAATGGTCCTCCAAAGTGCCCTGATCGTCCATTCCCAAGATCACAGGACAGTAATATACATTTTTCAAAAGCCTCCTGTTATAGACAATTAACAACTGGGGAGCAAATGGAACGAGACTGTTTGATGTTTTCCCATAAAGCAAACAAAGTATACTGTTTTGCATGCAAAGTTTTCAGTGGAGAAAAAGCACACAACAGCTGCTTCGTCAAAGGTTACGGTAACTGGCGATGTCTGTCAAGATTACAGCAACACAAAACAGGGCACAACCATATTGAAACTTACCTTGCAGAGAGGAACTTACCTTTTGTGAGGTAAGTGCCCTGATTGGAAATTCAAGAAATGGAAACTTCCTTAGATTAATCAAACTTTTAGCCCGTTATAACTCTGTCATGGCGCAACACTTGTAAAACATATCGACAGAAAAAAGTGTACTTCATATTTAAGCTGGTGTTTACTGCAGATTGTGTCTTACATAAAATCAATAAACAAGTGAAATATTATGCTGTTGAATTTGATTGCATGCCCAGTGTACCCAAGCCTCAAATAATAATTCAACATGTTGACATTGATGAGAACAAAGTGGCTAAGATAGAGGAATCATTTGTGGGATTCAGCACAGTTAATTACACAACAGGTCAACAGCTTATGAAGACTTTAACTGCCACACTGGAAAATCTAGGGATTGACCTATTGAATTGTCGGGGTCAAAGTGATAACAAATCAAATATGAGAGGGATTCACCGAGGGGTACAAGCTTTGATTCTGGAAAAGAATCCAGATGCATTGTTTATGCAATGTGAGAGCCACAATTTATGAACTGTCTTGTTATTTGGAGTGACATGCTGACAGAAATCACACGCGCCAGCATCGCCATGCAGTCTGCTGAAATTCTGCTGGATACAATTTTTTTGTTGATTGAAAAAGTTCTTCTCCCATTACAGAGAGGGTGGATTTGAAAAAGCCATGTCAATTGCTCATCTTTTAGCTACACAATGTGATGCTTCTCCACAGTTCGTACAGAAACGCATCAGAAAGCGCAAAATAATTCATGACGAAGTGAGCACTGGTAAACCTAATCATCCAAGGGACCAGGACACCCAACTCCATTTCAAACAAACAGTGTGTTTTGTAATTGTTGTCACCATAAGCAGTGAACTTAACACCAGATTTGACAATCTGAGGCAGATATCAGAGAAAGTCAAAGGAGGATTTAGAAGTGTCCGCAAGATGCTATGCTGCAACATCGCGGGATGTGTCGAAAGATGTAATTCAAGAAGTGTGCAAGCAGTCTTCTGTGTGAGTGCAAAACCGCAACTGAACTTCATACTTGAGAGAAACCTTGAATCAGTATTCGACTGCACGATCCATACCCTTTGAGAAAATTTTAAACAACTGGGCAAGCATGAAATCAAGCTGTGTCCCAATTTAATCGTGAGTTGCCTCTTTATGGCTCAAAGGTTAAGGACAAGAAGCAACCCCTGCTAAATATTGTACCATGTTCTTTTTTTTCTCTTGGCCATGTAAAGAATGACATTTTTCTATAAGACTGGTTAAAATTGCAGCTCTGCAGGAATAAGTTATTACGTTTGTGTGTTTAGAGGCTTGTTGAGGTGTTCAGCCGCTTTGATATGTTTGATATTTCTTAATTTTTACTGCCTTGTTGGAATGTAATGCCTTCTTAAAATAGGAAGGAAAATTGTTGTTAAGTATGAAACTTTTGTAATGGTGGTAGTGTTTACTCTTGAATAAAAAGACAATGACACAGCCTATTGTTGTACAATAGAAACTAATCTCATTTCTCTAAAAAGATAAATTATTTTATTATAAAAATCCTAAAGTCTAAAGAAAAAAAAAGTTCATGGCTCCCCTGGGTACACTACAGGGCTGCATGAACCTGTGTACATGACCAATACCATCATAAAGTTTGCAGATGACACAACAGTTATTGGGCTGATCACGGACAGCAATGAATCAGCCTACAGAGCAGAGGTCCAAAACCTAGTGAGCTGGTGCTCTGACAACAACCTGTCCCTTAACACCACGAAGACCAAGGAGCTTATCATCAACTTTAAGAGGTCACATAATGAGAATGAATATATCCCGGTCCTCATCAAAGGAAACAAGGTGGAGAGGGTGTCTGGCTTCAGGTTCTTGGGTGTCCACATCTCAGAGAATCTCACATGGTCACACACCACCACCTCAATGGCAAAGCTGACAGAAAAGCTCTGCAGTAGGTTATCTCCAGTGCCCAGAAAATCACTGGAGCACAACTACCAGCCCTGGAAGACATTTACAACTCCCACTGTCTCAGGAAAGCAACAACGATCTGCAAGGACTCCACCCACCCGTGCCATCACCTGTTTGACCTTCTACTATCTGGCAGACATTACATAATGTTATATGTTATGTTATCTATGCCCGCACAACCTTTTTCCTCAGGGCCATCGCTGCAGTGAACGAGTCCTCCAAAATCCCTCCATAACTACCTACCTGCAATGAACAGGCTCTCACACTACACATCTGCTCACTGCACTGACAAACACCAGCCATGGATCAACTACACAGTAATATGCTATAACTGGCACAGTATGACTACTGTCTGGTGCTGCTCTGTACTACTGAATACTGGTCAGATTGAATATTGCACACAGTGTCTAGTCTCTACTCTAACTTTGCACAAAACTTCCTCAACATCTTAGTATTACTATAAATACTGCTGCACATTTAAAGTTTTTGCACTACAATTATAAAAATGCTCCTACTGCTGCTTGTACTTTTACACTGTTTACACTGTCTGCATGGCCATACAGGAATACACACTATTTATGTTAGTATATTCATAAAGCAATACTGTATATTAGATTTGTCAATCTGTATATCATTTTTATAGCTTCAAGCAAGGAAGTTGCAATTGAATTTCGTTGTACTTGTACAATGACAATAAAAATATTCTATTCTATTCTGAATTCAACCGAGGATGTAACATGGGGAACGGGTGAGGCTTAGCGGTGGTCTCAGTTTATATTAGTTTTCAAAACACCCGCGCAAGATTCCTATGTTGATATAATGTTCCTATGTTGATGTTGGGTATAAAACTGGGTATAAAAAGAGTGCTCTTTTGGCGTATTTCTGAGTAATAACCCGCACTACCGTACTCCGGTGTTAAATTCCGGAGCTCTTACGCAAGACACGTAAAGGTTAGCAGGTCTAGAAATATATTGTCAGAGTAAACGTCACTGGATATCGCGGCAGTGTAAAATTGTGTACTGACGATAAAAAAAATGGTTATATCGCACAAGCCTAGTATAAAGTAATTCTAAAGTAGTTGCTTTGATTGTTACAATGCATTTGCTTACAGGACATGCATTATTGTGCCTGCAAACGTGTCCAAATTAAACGTAAAATTCAGTACATTTGTATTACCTATCTGGACAAGAATATTGCATTTATTTGGGCTATCGGCCTGAATGGCATGTATCTTGGAAATAGGTTTCACTGCAAGCAAACCTATCACAAGACAGACAGGAAACCACGTGTCTAATTTAGGCCAATTGCCAAGCAGAGCTGTGTGATTCCTTTCTACCAGGTGATGTAGTTTGGTTGCAGAGCGGTTAAATACCAATGCTGAAACAAGACTGTGGTGCAAGTCAGCCATTTTAACAGCACAGAGAGACAATCTGGTCTCCGACGGTATACATTGATAACAAAATGCCTTAATTTTTGTGAACACAGAATTTATTAATCCGGAAAATTAAAAAAAAAAAAACTGCTCTTTATTTGTGTTTGTATAATACTGCTGATTTAAACTATAAAGAACAAACAGCTTTGCCTGTATCTGTCTCTTGAACTAATCAGAAAAGGCAGCGGTGTTGCGGCCGTTTGTTAAACTCAGATCTGCGGCGCTACACGAGCATCAATCACCGAACTAGCCTAACCGTTTACTGATTTAAAGGTGGAAACTTACTGTTTATTGATCACTGTGTACGACATGGAAAGCCGGTCATATTCAGGTAGACAGCGTTGTCTTCTGTAGCTTCCTCTAGCCATCCACTGAGGTGACTTTCTACAAAACCGTTCCTAAATACCACTTTCGGACCATTTGTGCAGTATTATAATTTTTACAATCTCCATGTATTTTTCAAATACACACGTGACATTACAGCTCAGCGGCCGGACTACAACGAGCGTTGGTTTGCAATTAAATAGACTAAAAAAATACGCCCCTTAATAATAATAATAAAAAAAAAAACACCGCGCTCCAGTTGAGACTCGTCTTGTGATTGGGTCTACCAAGACTCTACATGACGTCATATCTTCCAGTAGCCAACAAGGTCTGAGCACGTGCAAAAAAAAAAAAAAAAACTACTGGCGACCTGTTTTGCGCGCTGAATTCTCGAATCTGAAGGTAGTGATTGTTTTTCTATAATAGCGCGGCTTTGACAATAGTTCTGGCTTTGTATAAACGTTGGGGACTTATATGCTGGACACTCCGCATAATCTAAACCTAATAATAAACGGATAAAAAACGTTGTTTAACAAAGAAAAGTCTATAATCTTTGATATGACGTTTTCTGTAAGGAGATGATTATTTAACATTTATGGAAGGAGTCTCCAGTGACAGCACTTTGTAGGCTAGCAGTCAGAGGTAAAGCTGCAACTTCAAGTTTTCTTCAGAACAGGAATCTATGGCTACATGGTGACAAGCTATGATTTATTTTTTTTTAAATTAACATATTAAAAAAGAAAGGCAAGGCTGGTGAAGGAACAACTTTTTATAACAGCTATAATGTAAGTGAGAACAGGAACTGTAATGAATGTGTCATTCATTAATAAATTAAAAATTGTGATTGTTGGCATATCACTGAGATATAAGTGGAATAAAACACCTTAGACCGTTCTGTTATACGAAAATAATCCACTTTGCAGCTGGCCGTATCACACCATATTTTCATATAACAGCACAGTCCGTTGTGTGTTATTCCGAACATAACCAACGCTCTGCCGTATTGTGGAATTACAGCCTTCAAAAGGTTTAATTAAAATATCATGGTTCTGGTTGTCATTTGTACTAACCATTTTATTCTTGTCTTATGACACACCTGTCATTCTGTTCCAGTTAATACTTTGTTTTAACATGTTATATGGTTCAGTTCTATGCAGGTATTTTCATTCATGGGTTATATAGTTGTACCCTATCTATTTAAAAAAAAAAAAATTATAACGTACACCTAATAAATTAAAATGGCTTTTAAAAAAATCAGTTAAGTAATCAGTTATTTTTTAACTTAATTTCAGCAGTAAATAAAATTTGTTTTTTTTGTTGTTGTTTTTTTTCATAATGGTTTTTCGCTCCATTATGTGTAAACTCTATAGACTTTGTGTGTGAAATTCCCAGAAGATCAGCAGTTTCTGAAATACTCAAACCAGCCCACCTGGTACCAGCAACCATGCCACAGAGATGACACTTTTTCCCCATTCTGAGGTTTGATGTGGACATCAACTGAAGCTCTTGATCTGAATCTACATGATTTTATGCACTGAGCTGCTATCACACGATTGGCTGTCTTTTATGGACACAAATGATACAAATGTAACAAATGGACATTGGATTTTGCCAGTTGCAACTGAGTCTAAAACACTGCTGTGAGTTGAACCACTCCAATCCAATGATATGTACTGTTTAAGTTAATGTCTGGTGACATTCAAAGTTGTACGGGAGAGTCTGGCACCACAATGGTTAATTGTTGATTAGGTGGCACCGCAGTTATTAAATGTTTTATTTAGTTATGTGCTCTTTGTTCTCTTTATTGAGTTCCTGGCTATTTCCAAAGGGAGAGATAATAGGTGTCACAAGTAAACAGATATTATCATAGTTTACTGTTTTCACCAGTGGGTGGCAGTAATTGTCCTGCAGGTGAACGTGTAATCACGGACTTTCTGCAATTGTTTTGTAATGTGAATCTCAGTGAAGCAATGAACATGGACATGATTAGCAGTGATACAGTCCTGTCTAGGTTTTTTCCTACTTTTACAGATAATTAAATATGTAGCACCAGCATATATGCCTGGTCTTCATTCTGAGGTGACTACATATACAAACAAGAACTTTATAACATTTTTTAAAAACAATAATACACCAATAACTGCATTGTATTTTGGCAGCATATATGCATTACCACTGGAATTAAACATATGACATCACGAAAAAGCAAAAGATGGAACTGGATATATTTAACTATACAACTAAAAGCAATATTGTACTTTATAAAATTACTTTAAAAGATTTCTGGCAATAGACAATAGTTTTTTAAATACTTTTTTAAATACTTTTTAAATAAGGTGTTTTAGACTTCTGACCAATCTCCAAGATTAAATGTTAAATGGTTATCTTTAGAGAAATGAAGACTGGCTAGATACAAGACAGTCTGAGAAAAAAAAAATAAAAAATTCAAATGAATACAGTTTTATTTATATAGTGTTTAATAATACACACTGTCACAAAGCAGCTTTACAGAAATCTAGATATAGATTTAAAAACTCTAATTAGCAAGCCAGAGGCAACAAAAAAGGAAAAATTCCTGTCCTTGGTGAGGAAAATTCCCTGAACCAGACTCAAAAGGGAACCCATCCTCTTCTGGTTGACATTAGATAGTGTGTTTATTACAACAAGATATAATTGTGCTCAGTTATATTACCAACAGAACAAATCACACATCAGCATATTGACAGTGAGGAAATTCCACAGCTGGTCAGACACAGAATGGTCAGCGTGTGGGAGTACAGATATCAAAACAAGGACTGAGAGATTATATATTTCAAGAGAAAAAAAGTCAGTGTTTTTGAGGGGTGGAGTGATGCATCCAAATGCAAATGAGAACATACAAGGGAGACTTCTAGATTTAGGACATGACTATGTACAGTGCTTCCAGAAAGTATTCACCGCCAAATGAATGTTTCTTTTTTTGCTGTATTGAAAAATCAAATTTATGCACATCAGAATGGGATTTTTTCCCCCTGCTTCTGCTGAAGTGACTGTCTATAGAAACTTTGTTATAATGGAACTTCATCTTAAAGCTTCACAGGCAGTTCCTTTGTCCTCATGAGAGCAGGACAGATCTCATCTACCATTTTTAGCTGTGACAACTCCCAAAGCCAGATATATTTATTGTGCAAGCCTACAACTGGACACAGGGATAAGTGCATAAATGAGCAGGTGTACAGGTGTTCCTAATAAAGTGGACAGTGAGTATATATGGCCGAAAGTTAGTGGACACCTGACCATCACACCTATATGTGGGCCTTCCCTTCCTGTTGCACCTTCAACTGTTGCACAAGGTTGGAAGCACACAACTGTATGGGATGTTTTCGTGTGCTGTAACATTACAATTTCCCTTGAGTGGAACTAAGGGGTTGAGCCCAAACATGTTCCAGCATGACAATGCCCCTGTGCACAAAGCAAGGTCCAAAAAGACATGGTTTGCTAAGGTTAGTTTGGAAGAACACAAATGGCCTGCACAAAGCCCTGACCTAAATCCCCTTAAACACCTGTGCAAAGTTATAACCATATGGAAGGCTGCAATGAGCTTCAAGATGCAAAGTTTTCTTTAACTGATTAAATATATAGACATGATTTATGGGCTGATTTTGACCTGCATTGAAGATTTCTTAGAAATGCTCAGGTGCAGGGGTGACTGGTATAAATATGCTAGCATAGCTAAGCCCCTTGTCTTTTAAAGTTAAAAATCTCAGAATAAGGTTTCATTTTTTTTTGCATCCACATCACAGATTTTTGGTCATAATACAAATACACAAAATGGAAGGAAGCATCTGTCACTGTCATGTGTGTCTGTGCAGTTGTCTGTAATACTTTGCCCTAGTATTATTATTTTGACGTCAATGAGACTTTGTGATGTAATACATTGCTCGGGCACATAAGTGTTCTTCACTATATAAATATTGACAAATAAGTTGTCATATGTTTAAGGCTGGTTGAGCACCGTGTTCATACGGAAGACTTCTGAAAGCTGCTTTTCAACAGTCTTTAAGGTTGAGGGGAAAGAATGCCATCTAAATGATTGGCAACCTCTCTGAGAAGTTCAGTAATAGCCTTCTCGGCCATGTAGCCAAGCAACATACACTTTCACAATGCTTCACCTAAAAAAAAAAAAAAAAAAAAAAACGCCCATCATCATGAAGTGCTTTGAGAGGCTCCTCATGAGACACGTCATGAGACCCTGCTGCCCTCCTCACTGGACCCCCTGCAATTCGCTTACCGCCCCAACCGCTCAACAGATGATGCCATCACCACCACCCTCCATTTGGCCCTCAACCACCTGGACAATAAAGACACATATGTTCGAATGCTGTTCATAGACTTCAGTTGAGCATTCAACATAATCATTCCTCAGCACCTGATTGGAAAGCTGATCCTGCTGGGCCCGGACACCTCCCTCTGCTATTGGATCCTGGTCTTCCTGACTGGGAGACCTCAGTCAGTCCGGATCGGGAACAGCATCTCCAACACCACCACACTGAGCACTGGGGCCC